>JASVEL010006324.1:0-79009 GCA_032618575.1 Nicotiana noctiflora | reverse complement strand
GATGCCAGTTGTGAATACTAGGGCCATAGCGTGGAACTATGATATGGTTATAGTGATGTATAAAGGGAAAGAATTAACAAAGAAATTAATGAAACTCATGGTTTAACTCGCTCCGGGCGATGCTTTGCCCCGGAAGAATTATGAAAGACAAAAATGGTAAACGAAAACCCGGCTCATGTCAAGAAGGCAGTTACTGAAGAGGAAGTAGAGGAATTCTTGAAGAATATGAAGGCTCAAGATTATTCTATAGTGGAGCGATTGAGAAAGACGCTCGCACAGATTTCGTTGTTATCATTGCTAATTCATTCTGATGAACATAGAAAGGCGTTGATGAAAATTTTAAATGAAGCCCACGTGCCCGAGAAAATTTCAGTATGCCATCTAGAGAAAATCACAAACAAGATGTTTGAGACAAATAAGATAACATTTTTAGATAGTGAGTTGCCATTG
Source organism: Nicotiana noctiflora (assembly GCA_032618575.1). NCBI lineage: Eukaryota > Viridiplantae > Streptophyta > Magnoliopsida > Solanales > Solanaceae > Nicotiana > Nicotiana noctiflora. The sequence continues at coordinate 78,559 of JASVEL010006324.1, read as the reverse complement.
GAAGGAACGGAGCATAATAAAGCACTATACCTCATGGTTAAATGTGAAGAATCTGTGGTAACCCATGTTCTGGTGGACAATGGGTCAAGTGCCAATATCTGCCCACTATCAACCTTGGGGAAGTTGAAGGTCAATCATGAAAGAATTCATCGGAACAGTGTATGTGTATGGGGTTTTGATGGAGGAGGAAAGAACATTGTAGGGGATATCATACTGGAGATTACTATCGGACCGGTGGATTTCACTATAGAGTTTCAAGTGCTGGATGTCGCTGTATCATACAACCTTTTGTTGGGACGTCCGTGGATCCATGCGGCGAAAGCTGTACCATCCTCTTTGCATCAAATGGTTAAATTTGAGTGGGAGCATCAAGAGATAATAGTGCACGGGGAAGATGATGTTTGCAATGCTATTACACCATTTGAGGAAGCTGAAGGAGATAAAAGTCCGTGGGTGTACCAAGTTATGGACACCATGGTGGTGAACAAAATATCAGAGGGAGAAAACATGCCAGTACCCATGGTGGCCCCTGCAGCAGTGAAGGTAGCTAAGGGGCTGATAAAGAATGGGTTTTCTCCGGGAAAGGGCTTAGGAGTGACTTTGCAAAGTATAACACAGCCGATCCACCTTCCGGGCAGTACCAACACTTTTGGTTTAGGTTTTGAGCCAACCATTGGCGATATACAGAGAGCTATGAAATTGAAGAAGAAAGGGTTGTCCCCCCCAAAACCTATCCCAAAACTATCCAACTCCTTTGTCAGGCCTAGTACACAGAGACGTCTAGCGACTATTATGCCAAACTGTGCTGAGATAAAACCGGATGAAGAACTTCTAGCAAGATTTGAAAGGCTATTTGAAGATGTGAATGTGTTGGAGACGGGTGAAGGAACAAGAAAAATGGATGTTCAATTCGTGGGACCCTACACTTTGCTAAATAACTGGGAAGCTACTCCTCTTCCGATGAGGAGGGAGTTGTGGTAGTTAGCTTTTAATATTTCATTCCCCCAAAATTGTCTTGTTTTTTAAAATGTAATCCCACATCCCGTCAAATCAGATATATCCAACTCTTGTTACCTTTTGAAAATTCAATGAAATGCAATTTCTTTTCTTCCTCCATTTTTGCCTTATTTTATTTTTCTTCTTTTGTACAGTTCAATATTTGTTTATTCCAATGATATGTCATGCATGAAGGATTCTCGGTCCAGTCTTGATAATCGAATAGTTATATAGGAAATTGAAAGTGAACATGAAATGGAATATGAGGATGAGGAAGCACTGGAGGAAATTAGTAAAGATTTAAGTCATTATGAGGAAAAACCCAAATTGAACTTAAATGAGACGGAGTCTATTAATCTGGGAAGTAAGGAGAATGTTCGAGAAACAAAGATTAGTGTGCATCTAGAGGATTCCCTTAGAGAAGATTTAATCAAGTTGTTACATGAGTACACGGACATATTTGCTTGGTCCTATGATGACATGCCCGGGCTCAGTACTGATTTGGCAGTACATAAATTGCCCATTTATCCAGAATGTCGGCCGGTAAAACATAAGTTAAGGAAATTTAAAACGAACATCAGTATGAAAAAAAAGAAGTTAACAAGCAATTCGAGGCAAAGGTCTTACGGTCACTAAATATCCCACCTGGTTAGCCAATGTTGTGCTTGTTCCAAAGATTTGCCACTTGGCGAGCTTGCCGGTGGGCATGGGCTTTTAGGAGATATACTTCAACGGGTCCATCCTGGATATGAGATAGGTAGTGTAGGCACAAAAATAATACCTCAATTTCTGAGCTACGCAAGTCAGAGCACAACAAGTGCACTCTAATAGGGAATATCGGGCCTCGTACAGGGTAAATATTTTACTGAGATAGTAGATGGCCTGCTCCTTTTTTCCCGTTTCGTCATATTGTCCCAGAACACAACCGAATGCTCCATCCAAAACTGTGAGATAAAGCAATAAGGACCTTCCTGGCTCAGGCGGAACCAAGACTAGTGGCATTGACATGTATTCTTTGATTTTGTTGAAGGCTTTTTGACAATAGTCGGTCCATCTAGTTGCAGTGTCTTTCTTTAACATTTTAAAGATGGGTTCACAAATGACTGTGGTCTTCCCAAGAAACTCATCACGTCCTTCTTGTTCTTCGGCGGTGGAAATTATTGAATGGATTTGATCTTTGATGGGTCCAATTCTATTCTTCGATGACTTACGATGAAACCCAGTAGTTTTCCAGTAGGTACCCTAAATGCACACTTGGCGGGATTATGTTTTGTATTGTACCTTCTCAGTCTGTTGAAGAATTTCCTCAAATCTTCTATATGATCGGCAGCTTTCTTGGATTTGATGATGACATAGTACACATACACCTCGATCTCTTTGTGTACCATGTCGTCAAAGATAGTAGTTATGGCTCTCATATAGGTGGCACCAGCATTCTTCAATTCGAATGGCATCATTTCATAATAGTACATTCCCCACGGCGTGATGAAAGCCATTTTCTCTGCGTCCTCCTCATCCATCTGTATCTGATGATAGCCGACAAAGCAATCAAAGGACTGCAACTCGTGCTTGGTGTAGTTGCCGATAAGAATGTGCATATTTGGCAAGGGGAAGTGATCTTTGAGACTGGCCCGGTTGAGATCCCGATAGTCGACATAAATTCTGATCTTCCCATCTTTATTTGGTACTAGCACAATGTTGGCTAACCATGTTGGATATTCCACTACCCTGAGAACTTTAGCTTTGACTTACTTAGTAACCTCTTCTTTGATTTTCAAACTCATGTCGGGTTTGAATTTCCTGACCATGCTTCTATTTTATTGACGGACAAGTCGGGTCTATTGGCAGTTTGTGAGCTACAATGGATGTGCTGAGGCCATTCATATCATCATATGACCAGGCAAATATGTCCTCATATTCTTTCAATATTTTTGTATATTTCTCCTTCTCTGATGGCGAAAAGTGAACATTGATGTGGGTTTCTTTGACATTATCTGTATCTCCCAAAGTAATGACCTTAGTTTCTTCCAGGTTGGACTTTGGTCTATTCTCAAAATTCTCAACTTCTCTGACGACCTTTTTGGGTATCTCATCTTCTTCTGAGTCTACATCCTTTGTTTCGTTGTTTCAGTGCAAGTCACAGTCGTTGGTTCATCGTCAAGATAAGTAATAATAATGATGTATAAAATAGAGTAAATGATAGGAAAAATTATAAGCAAGATATATATATATATATATATATATATATATATATATATATATATATATATATATATATATATATATATATATATATATATATATATATATATATATATATATATATATATATATATATATATATATATATATATATATATATATATATATATATATATATATATATGATAAACCGAAATACTTTGATTAAATCCATAATAGTTTGAAACATCGGAGCTCCTTTCGAAATAAAAGATAATGCAAAAAGAAAATCAACTAGTAAAGTAAGCTAAAAATGCGATGCATGGTGCTTTTGTTTAGCCTTGCTACCCCGAAGCCTTCTGGGCCCTGACGGTCCTAATTGACCAGTTGCTGATGCGGTCTACTTTGTTCACAGCAGGTATGGAAGGGCCTTTTTCGCCTCCTCCCCGAAACGAACACAACAGTCCATATCATCATCTTCTTAGAACAAATTCTTCATAGTTGCCAATGCTTCATCTTCTTCTGACCCATATATAGTATCTTCCGGTTGGAAGGTCTGCTCCAAGCTAGGTATCGGAAACTCCAATGGGTAGTAGGGGACACGCCATGGTGACGACCAGTTCTGGAACTCCTCCCAAGTATAACTGTACCCTAGGCCAAATGTGGTACCATGCTTCTTTAGATTGATGGGCTTAGTGATCCCCTGAAAATTCTTGCCAAGTCCCTTTCCAGGCTCATACCCATGCCAATTCAGGATACGCCTGATCTTGTTGTCCCACCACTTATACTTATCTATAGCATTGACCCTTTCGATGTGGTGGTATGTTTCTTCACCTATTCTCCTTCTGCCCACAATCATTGAGATGGTCTAGCGACTATATATAGGGTTACTACCATCGCCATTAATGATCACTTCTTGGTGAATCAATTCGAACTTTACCGCTTGATGCAGGGTCGAGGATACGGCTCCAGCAGCGTGGATCTAGGGGCGTCCTAACAGCAAGTTGAAGGATGCCGGGACGTCTATTACTTGGAAGTCGACGTCGAACCAGGTTATCCCCATTTGCAAGCACATGCTGATTTATCAAATAGTGGATCTCTGGGACCCATCAAAGGCTTTAACATTGATAGCCCCGTTTTTGATCTCGTGTAGGCCCTTCCCTAGAGTTTTGAGAGTTACAAGAGAATAAATGTTGAGGCTCGATCCCCCATCAATCAGGACTCTAGTGATGAAATAATCTTCACATTGCACGGTGATGTGCAGTGCTTTGTTGTGGCTCAGGCCTTCTGGTGGCAACTCATCTTCATGGAAAGTTATTTTATGACTCTCCAGTACCTGCCCCACCATATTCGACATTTCACCCACGGTTATATTGTTGGGCACATAGGCTTCACTCAATATCTTCATCAAGGCATTTTTGTGTGCCTCAGAGCTTGTAGAAGAGCTGGGATGGACATTTGTGTTGGTTTTTCATTCAGTTGCTCAATGACCGAGTATTCCTTGGCTTGTATTTTCCTCCAAAGGGGGTCGGGTCCAGTTTAAAATAACCACCCAGAGGCCTGCTTGTTGGACTCATCTAAATGTTCCTAGAGTGTATACCCTATCGGTTCTAGTCATGCCCTGTACGGTGATCGCTTCTACGGTATGTGTTTTCCATTTTCTCCTAACTTCTGCTGTGTAATCCCAAGGTATGGCGTTTGACTTGAACGGGGTTATGTCTGTAATGGAAACTGGAATATGCACCCTTAGAGGTAATACAACAACTTTAAATGGTGCAGGTGCCTTTAGAACTCCGAACTTGACCTCAATTGGTTTTGGTGCCTTTAAAGGAGGCACTTCAAACTTGAGTGGTATAGACATATTAACCATATTGCCCTCAGAGGTCTGGATCTGAACAACAATGGGATTGAGGGTAACTATTGGTTTCTTAGGCTCATCTCATTTGACAATCAATTCTATTGACCATTTGGGGTCCCAATCATCCTCTATCTCGATCATATAGATGCCTCCATCCTTATGGTCAGACAGAGGGTTGTTGCAGACATTGGAAGAGGGATCCTTTTCCACAATGACCTTGTTATCAATCAAAATCTGAATCTTAACTTTCAACAAGTTACACTCGTCTATGGTATGGCCTTTCATTCCATAATGGTATGCGCAATTTTTGTTTGGGTTGACCCACTGGGAGGGATTTTGTGGAGTTATGGCTGGGATATTAGTAACATTATCGATTATTTTGAGTTTTTCATATAGTTGGTCGATTGTTTTAGCTATGGCGGTATATTGTCTGGAAGGTTTGTGGTTGAAATTTGGTCTGGGTCGAGGAAAGTTTTGGCGAGTCGGTGGTGATGGGTAATGAGAAGGTTGGGAGTTATACGCTCGGTACACGGGCGCGGGTTGGGAATATCTTGGTGAGGTGGGTTGATATGTGGATGGTGGAGGTTACTGGTAGGCATAGGGTGGAATTTGGTATGTAGGTGAGGGTTCTTGGTAATTTAGGGTAGGTTTATTTGTGAGTGGAGTTGAGGGATAGGTTTGGAACTTCATTGGGGATTTGGTTCTTTGCACAACCATTACAGAATTTATGTCCTTTTTCTTTGACGTGCCACCAGACTATAAGGCCTTGTTGGTGGCCTGTAATGCTTCGAGATTGGTGACCATACCATTCTTGATACCCGTCGACGCCCCCTTTTTTTCTCACCCGAAGAAGGAGGAGAAATCGAGGTTTTACGATGTTATGGACAAAACAACTCTCGTTCCTATTTTGAGGAATTTGGGTTCACTTAATGATTATAGTGCATTAGGACACATTAAAGAAAGGAAGAAGATTTTGAAAGAAAACCAGAGTTCAGGTAAGGGCTTGAAATTATCTCGAGGGGAAGGTGTTAGGCACCCTTCAAGATCCACTAGTGTGGTTCCCGGCCTTGCTTAGTTGTGACTTTATGAAGAATAGGAGTAAACAAACAAGATTTGCACATAGGGAATACAAATAGTTGAAAGTTTTGAAAAGAGAGAGAAGACGTAAGTGCTTTTGGAAAGAAAAAACATAAATTTTTATAAAAAAAATAGCATGCCATATATATAAGAGGGAGAGGGTCCTAGGTTTAAATATAATATGGATCACGTCGGTGCAATATCCAGCATGTCCCTTCTGCACAGGATATTAGCGCACCATTATCATCATCTCCATATTCTACCATTCCCATCCCGTTAAGGTATTTAAGCGTGTTTGGTCTCGTTTACTTATGAGATGCTATTACCTATCCCAGCCTATCAGTCCCGGGGTAGTAGGACTTATAATCATAAAAGGGGAAGAAAGGGATGGGGATTTGCATGGAGCTTTAAAGGAAAAAATGCTAAGGCGTCAACCGAAACAAATAGCACATAAGGGAAGTAAGCAAACATTCAATAGAAGGTTTACGTAGACCCCATAAATCATATAACAATTAGTTTAGCATGTCTTACATATACTGATTTGGTCTTTAAAATTAAAACTAAATGGCTGACGGACAAATCTAACACATAGAGTTGAATAAAAAGTCTAAATTAGGCAACCCGGATCCAGTTGTCTGACCTTGTAGTATTTTAAGCAAGTCATTTAGAAAAGCGCTGATTTCAGACAAAAGCCTAATGCATAATAATTTAAACAGGAAGTTGAAAATTGCAGAAGTCAGTAATGACTTTGGAATCTGCAGATTTGATTGAGTGAATATACAGGAAAGTTGTAAGAATGCAAAATGCCTTAAAAGAAAAGTGAATTAAAGGAGTGTTTGAAATACAGTTTTAAGAGTTAGGCTGAAAATTTAAAAGAATTTACTCGGATAGATTTATAAAAAAAAAAATTAAAAGCATTTCAGGCTCGTGGGAGTTTTATATTGAAATCATGACACTGAAATGCTAAAAACAGATACCCAATTATTATTACTTAAATTGATTAAGTGAGACAAATTTGTTTTGGAGTTTAGAACCTATTATAGAGTAGGTAAATGGACGACATGTTTGGTTATCCTATAGTTTTTCCTAACGCACATGCATTTCCTATAGACATGATTTCTATATGTAACATCTTACATGATATTAAGTCCTATAGGCAGGGTTTCTAATTATTTGCAAGATGATAAAACATTAAACTCTTTAGGCAGATTTTCTAGATGGCAGGATTAGGCGTATTATGCATTAAATTCTATAGACATGGCATCTAATCGATCGAGTTGACCTTAAAACATGTACGCATGATATCTAGGTGATTAAAACATTAACTCTATAGGCATGGTATCTAGGTGATTAAAACGTTAACACTATAGGCATGGTATCTAGGTGACTGAATTATAACGTTAAATCCTATAGACATGATATCTAGGTGACTGAATTATTAAATCCTATAGGTATGGTATCTAACCTTAGTTACAATAAAGTAATCCCCTCCCACACCTTTTACTAATTATCCCCGAGTTCTTTTTTCAAGATTATTACAGAAGGAAAGAAGAACAATTAAAAATACATCACATCCTACTGTGAGCACGTGATTTTTGCCCTAAGCAAACAAATTTCAATATAAATATAAAAATAAGATTTTTGATGTGCAATTGTATTGAAATAATTGTGTGTTTGCTGTTAAAATAAGTTTGAAATTAAAACTACAAAAAGAATCAATCAGAAAATGTCACAAAAATATGAAAAGTTAGAAAAATCAACAAAAATACAAAAATACCGAAAAAACAAAAAAAATGGAAACAATATCATAAAATACCAGAAATATCTGGAAAAATAGGGAAATAGAAGAAATATAACAATCGAAAATAAAAATAAAAAGAGAAAATGAAATACAAAAGAAAAATACCAAGAAAATAATTAAATTACAAGATAAATACAAAAATACAATAAATTTGGGCTGAAGAGCGAAATACACAGGCCCAAACGTGTAATAAGGCCCTAGGGACTGGCCATCTGCCTAAGCTTAAAACCGTACGACCGCGTATAGGCTAACTCAATCATAGCCGTTGATAATATTAATCTAACGGATCACATAAGGCGGCCTAATAGAAAACTAAATGACGCCGTATAGAAAGTTAATCTTGACCATCCAATGGAATGATCAGACGGATGTTTTTGAGTCTCATCAAAGATTAAACTACGTAGCATCATGAAATAATCCTGGCCGTCCATGTTTGAACATCTAACGGACACGAGGAGGCCTTTCATTTAACTAAACGACACAGTTTTAAGGGAAGAGATCCTGGCCATTGATCTCAGTTGATCCAAGGGCCAGGATCACACGAGACTAAGGGGGGTATATAAACACCCATCTCCCGTTCATTACAAACACATTATACACACAATATAGACCATTCAAACCCTAGCCTCCTTCTTCATCGTCTTCAACCCTTCGTCTCTCATGGAGACTAACCAGAATGGCCTGAAACCTTTGTCGTCTACGGCTCAAACCACCACCCAATACCTTATCCCTAACCCCCATACACCACAACACACCATGAAACCTCAGAAAACCAAAAAGCCCCTTCTTTCTTGAAAGTCCGATCACCGGAACTCTAGCCGGCGACCTCAAACCTATGAATCAGTCCTCCATCTTTACACCATAAGACCATCTCAAAGAGGCCTTTCACCTCATCTAGGTGGCTGGTCTTGAATCAGGCCGGAACCGTTCGAATAAAGCAAAGAAGCTTGCCGGAACCCTACTCTGACGAGCACCCAAAACAAACCCCACCCCCAAAACCTCTCAAACAACACCCAAACCACCCCTTACCCACCAAAACTTCAAAATAAGCCCCATCGGAAAGATTTGATAGTCAGAAGACTTCAAGTCTTCAAGAACTTCTGAAGTCTGGAAAATAACAAAAGAAAAAGAAAGAAGAAATAAAAAAGAAGGAAAGAAAGAAAAGAAAGAAAGAAAAAAGAAAGGAAAAGGAATCCTGAAAGCTAAGTTCTTCCTACCCTTCTTCTTCTTTGCCTGTTTGCCTTCGATAAATGTTCTTGATGTTCTTGATAGCCTGTGTTCGTTGCATGCTTAAGATATATTCTATTTCTTTACACATGCCTAGTCTGTTTTAGCAGTTTTATGGTTTTTATGATTATTACACATGAATCATGATCAAATAGGCTTCTTTATGTAATTTGATCATCATGCCTTGTATGCAATTATGCTTTGATTAATTGGGATTCAACCATTATCAAAACTTCTCTCTGAGTTCTACTTGTTTCGAAATTGATTTTACGATTAAGGCTATGTGTGCAATATAACATAAATTGGCTATACTTGTATTCTGATTCATCTGTTAGACTTTTCTGAATCCTATTATGCTTTATGATTTGGTTATAGCTGTAAAGATCTAGGGTTAGTTTCTGAAAGTTAAAGTAGATATGGCTATTCTTGAAATGATTAAGTATGGCTATTCCTGAAATGAATAAAATTATTTGTTAAAGTGGCTATTCCTAAAATTATATGAATTTGTAATAATGTCAAGTGGTTAGTTTTGCAACCTATTTCTGATTAGTTGCTTAGTGTTAATAAATGGGTGACATTTTAAATAAGCTTGGATCTGTTAAAAATGGTTAAACTTGAAAGGGGTTTAGGGTCTGAATCAAGCTAAGTCTTAAATAGTTATAAGACAGTGGTCATTAGTTAAATGGCATTAAACCTAGTCTGCCCAGACCTTAGTAGGTCGGGTAAATAAAGAGAAACAATAAGGGTATAAAGGGAACAATAAATGACATTATTGATGATTTAATAGAGCCTATAGGGATAGAGAAGACTTTACTACCTTGTATTCTTGTAATTAACTACAAAATAAAGGATAGAATAGGCATAATAAAAAGGCAGTATTGAAATTAAACTTAGCAAGTGAGGGCAGCTTAGTAAAACAACCCTAATAGAAAATAGAAGAACTACCTAGAACCTTCCAGCAAGGGGAAGGCATTTCGACACATAATTCAGGGGATTAAACTATAAATAATATAAAAACAAAGGGGAGGAAATTAGAAATAAGTTATTTGAATTTCCCCCTCAAATTTCACCCAAAACCACTCTATAAATAAACTGTTAATTAGCCTGAAAAAGGGGCTAGATTTTTTAAATTATGAAAAAGAGTTCTAGATTCTGCAATTAAAAGGGTTACAACTCAAGGATTAGAATTTGAATATCTGGAAAGAGGTTCTTTGAGTATTAATCTGGAGTTCTATTAGATTTTATTGTTCTTCAACTTTGTTGGATTCTACTTGAGCTCTTCGATTATACTTATTGATTTGGTGGACTATTGGATTTGCTGCTCTACTTGCTGCTTTGTCTGCTATTCTATTGCTGCTATCTCTGCTGACTATTCTTCATCCCAACCTAGACTTATAAGATTATTTGGGTGAATCAGGTACACTCTCTTTTTCTGGAGATTTAATTACAAATTGATTGAAGAAATGAGAATCTCATGAGATATTTGAACGATTCTGCTGCTGCTTTTCTTTTTAGCTTTATAATCATCATGTTTTAGAATTTATGTAATTCATTAGGATGTTTTGTAATAATTAATACTTGTATGAAGTCGAAAATAATAAGTAGATAGCATAGTAGTAGTATCTAAGTAAATACAATTATCATTTAATCTTAGGTTGAAACAGGTTAATATACGAATCTAATTCGCCTAGTGAAACTGGTATAAAAATACGATATGGTAATCAACTAATCTCGTTAATTAGAATCTGGTGATTAATCTATAGAAGGAAATGAGTAGATGAGTTAAAACTATTTTGTCATTCAAACTCGTTTAAACAATAACTTACAATAATATAAGTTAGAATTCTGTAACTAATAATAGTTCAAACCTATTCTGTTATTATTGTCATCACTGTTTAAGTACTTGAAAATAGAAGTATTATTACTTAAGTTCTGTTAATGTTTAATTAGTGATTAGAATTCAGAATTAGTATTGTTAAATATGTATTCCAGAGCTTTGTGAAATAAAAAATGAATTTTGTTGATCTATTCTATTGTCTAATGAATGTCTATTTAATTGTTATGAAATTTCAATTCAACTCTATATTTTATCCATATGTTCTGGGCCTAATTGAAAACACAGGCCCAGATTCAATTGAATTCGCTTTTGGGCCTCTGAATATTGACACTTGTATATACTGGGTTTCAGAAGCCCAATTGTACATAAGTGTCACGACCTGGAATTCCCCTGCCATCGGGATCGTGACGGCGCCTACTCGTGGTAGCTAGGCAAGCCAATTCACTCACTAATTTCCTGTTTATACCACCACTTTGTTTAATATTAAATAACAAGAATAATACTCATATTTTTAATTGCGGAAGTCTTTCGAATAAAAGATGAATAATAATGTAAAGTATCTGATATATATCCTCTACCCAAGATGTGGAGTCACAAACTCACGAACTACTAAGGAATAACTACACATAATGGTCTAAAGGAAAATAAATAATAACCGTCTGTCTCGGAATAATGAGACCATAACAATAACAAAAGTAAATAGAGGAGATGGCGGGCCTGCAGACGCCTGCAAGCTACCTCGGTCTCGGAAGTACAGTAATCCCGCTAGTACTCTACTACTGCTGCTCCTGCTCAAAACCTGGACCTGTGCAAAAACGCACAGAAGTGTAGTATCAGCACAATCTGACCCCATGTGCTGGTAAGTGCCTGGCCAATCCCGATGAAATAGTGACAAGCCTAGGACCAGACACTCACATAAAACTATGCAGTTCTATATATGTATGCACCACAAAATAACAGAAATATCGAGTAACACAACAAACAAAGGAGGTAACATGCTGGGGGAACACAATCAACAACACATAATAAGTCAGTAAGGAAAATCAGAGTGCAGTAAAAACAACTATCACAAAACAAGAAATTTAAATGGTTGCACGCCATCACCCTTCGTGCTTTTACTCTCATCCTCACCAAATAATCAAATAAAAGTGCATGGCATCACCCTTCGTGCTTTTACTCTCATCCTCACCAAATAAGCAAATAAAAGTGCACGGCATCACCCTTTGTGCTTTTACTCTCATCCTCACATCCATGGCACGGCATAATCCTTCGTGCATGGTTTAAATAACAACGGCACGGAATGTTCCTTCGTGCATAATGAATAAACATAGCACGGAATGATCCTTCGTGCATAATCAGTAAAACAAGGCACGAAATGATCCTTCGTGCGGACATAAGTAAAAATGGCACGGCATCACCCTTCGTGCATTATCACTCTTCCTCACCCAAACAACAATCACAGTTAAGGGAAGAATGAAACAAGTAATATGAACCGTCCCGGCAAGGGAAACAATAATCATCACAGTAAGGTCCCGGCAAGGGAAACAATAATCAACTTCACAGTAAAGTCCTAGCAAGGGAAACAATAATCAATTACACAACCCGGCAAGGGCTCAAGAACATGATTCAAACATCCCACATTAACTCACAACATGTCAACAAACGACTCACGGTCATGATAGACGCCAGTGTATAGATGCTCGTCACCACATACTATACACTGCACTCGATCACATAGCAATTAGCACATTCAATCATATTCCCTCAAGCTAGGATAAATCAAACATTTACCTCAAAGCCTTGAAGTCCAATTAACCTTCAACTATTGCTTTACCTCGAATTTAAACCTTCAACTCGCTCGAATCTAATCACAATTGGTTCAATTACTTTAATAAATGCTATATAAATTGGTTTAGATGCATACAAATGGTTTTCTCAAAGTTTTACCCAAAATTTCCCAAAATGCCCCTGATCCCAAGTGGTCAAAACTCGGGGTTTGGACCAAAATCCGATTACCCATTCCCTTACGAGTTCAATTATATGGTTTGTTTCGAACTCGGACCTCAAATCGAGGTCCAATTCCCCGATTTATGAAAAACCTAGGTTCTACCCAAAAACAACAATTTCAACCATAAAAACCTTTGATTTCTCATGGAAAACATTTTTAATGATTTTATAAATTAATAGAGTTAAGTAAAAATTGACTTACAAGTGATTTGGAGTGATATTGCTCTTGAAAAATCATGTTCGGTGTTTTGGGTTTTGAAAGAATGGTGAAAAAGAGTTTAAAAATCGTTTAATTATCAGATTGCACAGCTGCGGATATGGGAATTGCGAACATTTGTTCGCAATTGCGAACATAGCAGGTCCGGACTGCGGAACTCGCATTTACGAGAATATGTTCGCATTTGCGAACTAAGCACAAAACTACGGAACTCGCATTTGCGACACTTTGATCGCATTTGCGAACCTAAGGCGTTTTGGGGGTTGCTTCGCATTTGCGAGTTGTTGTTCGCATTTGCGAACCAAGACCATTCTTGGGCCTCTTCGCATTTGCAAAGTATTGTTCGCTTTTGCGAATTAAGGCTGTTTCTGGGACCTCTCGCAATTGCGAGTAATTCTTCGCAATTGCGAAGATATCAGCTGGGGAAAATACCAGCTGTGTTATTTTTCAAAATCTGCTCTAACGGCCTATCAAATCTTTACCTGATCCCTCGGGCTCCAAACCAAACATGCACACAACCTAAAAAATATACCACGAACTTGCTCGCACGATCAAATCGCCAATATAACATCGTATTCATAGAATCAAGCCTCAAATTCGTGATTTCTTCTTTTAAACTTCCTAAACTTTCAAATTTGGAACTCAGGGTTCAAAACACATCAAACGACGTTCAAATGCCGTCAAACTTTGCAGGAAGTACTTAATTAATATTTAAGACTTGTACTAGGCATCGGAACCAAAATACAAGCCCGATACCATGGTCTTTTAATCAATTTTCATTTAATAATTTCAGCAAAAACAATTTAACATAAAAATTCATATCTTGGGCTCTAGGCCTTAGAATTCGACTCGGGATGCATGCCCGAGTCCCATATTTTCATACGGACCTTTCGGGACCGTCCGATCTCTTATCTGAGTCCATTTACCAAAAATGTTGACCGAAGTCAACTATATCAATATTAATATCAAATTTCTTCAAATTTTCCATAAAATTCACATATTCTAACACAAAATATTTTCGGCTACGTTCCCGGACAATGCACGTAAATTGAGGCAATATGAAATGAGATTTTCAAGGCCTCGGAAGCACGGGACAAATGAGGAAAACAGGTGATGACCCTTTGGGTCGTCACATCCTCCACCTCTAAAACAACCGTTCGTTCTCGAACGGAAAAGAGAAGGAAGTACCTGAGTCGGGGAACAAATGTGGGTAACGGCATTGTATATCAAACTCGGACTCCCAGGTCGATGCCTCAGGAGGCTGACCTCTCCACTGAACACGCACAGAAGGAAAACTCTTCGACCTCAACTGTCGAACCTATCTAGAATGGCCACCGGCTCCTCCTCGTAAGATAGATCATTGTCCAATTGGACAATATTGAAGTCTAACACATGTGTAGGATCACCGTGGTACCTCTGAAGCATAGATACATGAAAAACTGGATGTACGGCTGATAAGCTAAGTGGTAGTGCTAGTCTATAAGCCACATCTCCCACTCGGTCCAGAATCTTAAATGGACCAATATACCTAGGGCTGAGCTTTCCCTTCTTTCCGAACCTCATCACGCCCTTCATAGGCGATATCCGGAGCAATACCCGCGCACCAACCATGAAATCCACATCTCAGACCTTACGATCCACATAAGTCTTCTGTCTGGACTGAGCTGAACGCAATCTCTCCTAGATAGTCTTGACCTTGTCTAAGGCCTCCTAAACTAAGTCTGTACCCAGCAACCGAGCCTCTCCCGGCTCAAACCATCCGATTGGAGACCGACATTGCCTACCAATCCAACGCCTCATACGGAGCCATCTAAATGCTAGACTGGTAGATGTTGTTGTAGACGAACTCTGCTAATGGCATAAACTGGTCCTACAAGCCTCCAAAATCAACGACATAGGCTCGGAGCATGTCCTTTAGGATCTGAAGAGTCCTCTCGGACTGACCGTCCGTCTGAGGATGAAAAGCTTTACTCAACTGAACCTGAGTGCCTAACTCCTACTAGACCGCTCTCCAGAAACATGAGGTGAATTGTGTACCCCGATCTGAGATAATAGACACTGGCACCCTATGAAGGCGAACAATCTCCCTGATGTAAATCTTTGCTAGCTTCTCCGATGAGTAAGAGACAGATATTGGAATGAAGTGTGCTGACTTGGTCAGCCTATCAACAATGACCCAAATAGCATCAAATCTCCTCCGAGTCAAAGTAAGTCCAATAAAGATGTCCATTATAATCCGCTCCCATTTCCACTCGGGAATTTCAATTCTTTGGAATACACCATCAGGCCTCTGGTGCTCATATTTCACCTGTTGACAGTTTAGACACCGAATGACATATGAAACTATGTTCTTCTTCATCCTACGCCACAAATAATGCTGCCTTAAGTCCTGATACATCTTCGCGGCACCCGGGTGAATAAAATACCGCAAACCGTGGGCCTCTGCTGAGATCAACTCTCTAATCCCCTCAACATTAGGCACACAAACTTGTCCCTGCAATCTCAATACTCCGTCATCATCTAGAGTTACCTTCGTGGCACCTCCCCGTTGTACAGTATCCCTCAGGTCACACAAATGAGGATCATCAAACTGCCTCTCACGGATACGCCCTAATAGAAACGATTGAGCGACCGTGCAGGCTAACACCCTGCTAGGCTCCGAAATGTCTAGTCTCACGAATAGATTGGCTAAGGCCTGGACATCTAAAGCAAGTGGTCTCTGGCTGACCGGAATATAAGCAAGACTACCCATGCTGGTAGACTTTCTACTCAATGCATCGGCCACCACATTGGCCTTACCTGGGTGATATAAGATAGTAACATCATAGTCCTTCAGCAACTCTAACCATCTTCTCTGTCGCACATTCAACTCTTTTTGCTTGAATAAATACTGAAGACTTTTGTGATCCGTGTACACCTCGCACGCCACACCATATAGATAATGCCTACAGATTTTTAAGGCATGAACTACTGCTGCTAGCTCAAGATCATGAACCGGATAATTCTTCTCATGGATTTTCAACTGTCTCAAAGCATAAGCAATAACCTTGCCCTCCTGCATTAATACCGCTCCAAGCCTAGTACGGGATACATCATAGTAAATTATGTAAGGCCTTGAACTCGTAGGTAATATTTACAATGGTGTCATAGTCAAAGCTGTCTTGAGCTTCTAAAAGCTCGCCTCACACTCATCTGACCTCTTGAACTGGGCACCCTTCTGGGTCAACCTGGTCATCAGGGCTGCAATAGAAGAATACCCCTCTACAAATTGATGGTAGTAGCCTGCTAACCCCAAGAAACTCCGGATCTCGGTCACTGAAGCTGGTCAAGGCCAATTCTTGACTCCTCAATCTTCTTTGGGTCCTCCTCAATACCCTCTACTAACACGATATGACCCTGAAATGCCACTGAACTCAACCAAAACTCGCATTTAGAAAACGTCGCATATAGCTGATTATCCTTTAGAGTCTGAAGAACCACTCTAAGGTGCTACTCGTGCTCTTCCTGGCTGCGGGAGTATACTAGGATATCATCTATAACAACTATCATGAACAGATCTAGATAAGGTCTGAACACCCGATTCATCAACTCCATAAATGTTGCTGGAGCATTGGTCAACCAGAAAGACATGACCAAGAATTCATAGTGCCCGTACCTAGTGCGAAAGGCTGTCTTAGGAATGTCAGCCGCCCTGATCTTCAGCTGATGGTAGCCCGACCTCAAGTCTATCTTCGAGAACACCCTCGCTCCTTGGAGATGGTCAAACAAATCATCAATCCTCGGCAGTGGATACTTGTTCTTTATCGTCACTTTGTTCAGTTGACGATAATCAATACACATCCGCATCGAGCCATCCTTCTTCTTCACAAATAACACCGGTGCACCCCAGGGAGAAACACTGGGCTTGATAAAGCCCTTTTCTAGAAGGTCTTGCAACTGATCTTTTAACTGCTTTAATTCTGGCGAGGCCATGCGATAGGGTGGAATAGAGATGGGCTAAGTGCCCGGTGCCATGTCAATACAGAAATTAATATCCCTGTCGGGTGGCATGCCCGGTAGGTCTGAAGGGAAAACCTCGGGAAAATCACGTACAATAGGAACTGAATCAATATAAGGAATATACGCGCTGGAATTACGAACATATGTCAAATAAGCTAAACACCCCTTCTCGACCATGCATCGAGCCTTAACATATGAAATAACATTGCGAACGGAGTGTCTTGGGGTCCCTCTCCACTCTAGTGGGGGTGATTCTGGCAAGGCCAAGGTCACTATCTTGGCATGACAATGTAAGATAGCATGATACGGGGACAACCAATCCATCCCCAATATGACATCGAAATCCACCATGTCTTATAGAAATAAATCAACACGGGTCTCAAGATCCCCGAATATAACCACGCACGAATGATGCACCCGGTCGACTACTATAGAGTCACCCACTAGTGTAGACACATAAACTAGAATATCCAGGGCATAGCTAGGCACGACCAGGTAGGGTGCAAAGTAGGAAGACACATATGAATATGTAGACCCATGGTCAAATAATACTGAAGCACCTCTATCACAAACCAGAATGGTACCTGTAATCACAGCATCTGATGCCTTTGTCTTTGGCCTAGCTGGTAAAGCATAAAATCGGGGATCGGTACCTCCCCTCTGAGTTACGTCTCTAGGACGGTCATCCACTGGCTGACCTCTACCTCTGGCGGGACGGTCTCTACCTCTACGGTCTTGACCTCCACCTCTACGATCTCTACCCCTGCCCCTGGCTAGCTAGGTAGGTTGTGGGCCAGTTGGGGCCTGAATCATGGGGCGAAGACCCCGCTACTAAGTGTTTTCCGCTGCTCGAGGGCAAAACCTAACAAGATGACCTGGGTCACCACAACCGTAACAACATTTTGGCTGATGGGACTGCTGGCCCTGACGACCTGAATGGCCCCTACAAACACTCTAAAGAGGCTGCGCACTGATGGGAGGCTGATCTTAATACTGCTCACGAACCCCACGATCACCTGGACCACCCTGTGAAGCCTGGAGGGCTGAGTGAAAAGGCCGGGAAGACTGGCCCCTATCATAAGAATCCCTGCCTCCAGATGAAGTACCACTAAATCTACCGGAATGATGAGGCCTCTTGTCTGAAGGATAACCACCTCCCCGAGAAAGAGCCATCTCAACCGTACGAGCTTCATTAGCTGCCTCTTGAAAAGATATGTCACTGCCAACTCCCATGTCCATCTGAAGTCGAATCGGCTGATTTAGCCCATCTATAAACCTGCGGACCCTCTCCCGATCTGTTGGGAGTATCACAACTACATGACGTGCCAAATCAACAAACCTCGTCTCATACTGGGTAACAGTCATAGAACCTTGCTGGAGGTGCTCAAACTGCCTCTAAAGTGCCTCCCGCTGGGTAATAGGGAGAAACTTCTACAGAAATAACTCCATAAACTGGTCCCATATTAAAGCTGGGGACCCTGCTGGTCGAGTCAAACAAAAATCTCTCGACCAAGTCTTGGCAGATTCGGAAAGCCTGAATGTGCAAAAATCAACCCCATTGGATTCCACTATTCTCATAGTCTTGAGAATTTCATGGCAACTGAATAAGAAGTCTTGGGGATCCTCTGATGTGGCACCGCTGAAAGTAGTGGTAAAAATCTTGGAGAACCGATCAAGTCTCCATAAAGCACCAAAATTCATGGCCGCTCCATCTCCGGCCTGAGCTATAGTGCCTAACTGAGTGGCCACTGCTGGCTGAACTATTGGTGCCTGAGGCTGGGGAGCTACTGGCTCTGGAGTACGTGCAACAGGAGTCTGGACCCCTCCTCCAACCTGAGAAGTGGCTGGTGCAACTGGTAATAAGCCTGCTCTGGCGACACTGTCCAAAAAACCCGCTATTCTAACCAGAGCCTCCTGAAGATTCAGGGTAAATAAGACCTCCCCTAGGACCTGAGCTGGGCCCGCTGGAGCTGTTGGGGCTGGAACCTCCTCACTAACATCAACATGAGGCTCCACCTCTGGAACCGCTGCCTGGGGCTAAGCTTTGCCCCTACCACGGCCTCCGACACGACCTCGGCCTCTGCCCCCCGCGGGAGCTGCCTGGGACTCAGGCTGCTGATTAGCGGATGAAAAAGCGCGTGCCTTCAACATCTGCGAAAGGACAAAGTAGAAATTTAATCAGTATTTGTGGAACAAATTGCACGATAAGAAGGAACAAAAGAGAGACTTTTTCCTAACTCAATAGACTCTGGAGGACAAGTACAGACATCTCCGTACCTACCCCTCAGACTCTACTAAGCTTGTTTGTGAGTTGTGAGACCTATGTAACCTAGAGCTCTGATACCAACTTGTCATGACCCGGATTTCCCCCGGCATCGGGATCGTGATGGCGCCTACTCATGGTAGCTAGGCAAGCCAATTCACTCACTAATTTACTGTTTATACCACCACTTTGTTTAATATTAAATAGCAAGAATAATACTCATATTTTTAATTGCGGAAGTCTTTCGAATAAAAGATGAATAATAATGTAAAGTATCTAACATAAATCCTCTACCCAAGATGTGGAGTCACAAACTCACGAACTGCTAAGGAATAACTACACATAATGGTCTGAAAGAAAATAAATAATAATCGTCTGTCTTGAAACAATGAGACCACAACAATAACAAAAATAAATAGAGGAGACGCCAAGCCTGCGGACACCTGCAAGCTACCTCGGTCTCGGAACCCGCTAGTACTCTATTGCTGCTGCTCCTGCTCAAAACCTGGACCTATGCAAAAACGCACAAAAGTGTAGTATTAGCACAATTCGACCCCATGTGCTGGTAAGTGTCTGGCCTATCCCGGCGACGTAGTGACAAGCCTAGGACCAGACACTCACATAAACCTGTGCACTTCTATATATGTAAGCACCACAAAATAACAGAAATATCGAGTAACACAACTAACAAAAGAGGTAACATGCTGGGGGAACACAATCAGCAACACATAATAAGTCAGTAAGGAAAATCAGAGTGCAGTAAAAAAAGCTATCACAAAACAAGAAATTTAAATGGTTGCACGGCATCACCCTTCGTGCTTTTACTCTCATCCTCACCAAATGATCATATAAAAGTGCACGGCATCACCCTTCGTGCTTTTACTCTCATCCTCACCAAATAAGCAAATAAAAGTGCACGACATCACCCTTCGTGCTTTTACTCTCATCCTCACATCCATGGCACGGCGTGATCCTTCGTGCATGGTTTAAATAACAACGGCACAGAATGTTCCTTCGTGCATAAAGAATAAACATGGCTCAGAATGATCCTTCGTGCATAATCAGTAAAACAAGGCACAGAATGATCCTTCGTGCGAACATAAGTAAAAATGGCACAGCATCACCCTTCGTGCATTATCACTCTTCCTCACCTAAATAACAATCACAGTTAAGGGCAAAAGAATGAAACAAGCAATATGAACCGTCCCGGCAAGGGAAACAATAATCATCACAGTAAGGTCCCGGCAAGGGAAACAATGATCAACTTCACAGTAAACTCCCGGCAAGGGAAATAATAATCAACTTCACAACCGGCAAGGGCTCAAGAACATGATTCAAACATACCACATTAACTTACAACATGTCAACAAACGACTCACGGTCATGCTAGATGCCAGTGTATAGATGCTCGTCACCATAGCCTATACACCGCACTCGATCACATAGCAATTAGCACATTCAATCCTATTCCCTCAAGCTAGTATACATCAAACACTTACCTCAATGCTTTGAAGTCCAATTAACCTTCAACTATCGCTTTACCTCGAATTTCAACCTTCAACTAGCTCGAATCTAATCATAATTGGTTCAATTACTTTAATAAATGCTATATAAATTGGTTTGGATGCATAAAAATGGTTTCCTCAAAGTTTTACCAAAAATTTCCCAAAATGCCCCCGGTTCCACGTGGTCGAAACTCGGGATTCGGACCAAATTCTGGTTACCCATTCCCTCACGAGTTCAATTATATGATTTGTTTCAAAATCCGACCTCAAATCGAGGTCCAATTCCCCAATTTATGGAAAACCTAGGTACTATCCAAAAACAACAATTTCAACCATAAAAATCTTTGATTTCTCATGGAAAACATGTTTAATGATGTTAGAAATTGAAAGAGTTAAGTAAAAATTGACTTACAAGTGATTTGGAGTGATATTGCTCTTGGAAAATCGTGTGTGGTGTTTTGGGTTTTGAAAGAATGGTGGAAAATGGGTTTAAAAATCGCTTAAGTATCAGATTGCACAGCTGCGGATATGGGAATTGCGAACATTTGTTTGCAATTGCGAACATAGCAGGTCCTGATTGCGAAACTCACATTTGCGAGAAAATGTTCGCATTTGCGAACTAAGCACAAAACTGCGGAACTCGCATTTGCGACACTTTGATCGCATTTGCGAACCTAAGGCATTTTGGGGCTGCTTCGCATTTGCCAGTTTTTGTTTGCATTTGCGAACCAAGACCATTCCTGAGCCTCTTCGCATTTGCGAAGTATTGTTCGCTTTTGCGAATTAAGGCTGTTTCTGGGACCTCTCGCATTTGTGAGTAATTTTTCGCAATTGCGAAAATATCAGCTGGGAAAAATACCAGCTGTGTTATTTTTCAAAATCTGCTCTAACGGCCTATCAAATCTTTACCCGAGCCCTCGGGCTCCAAACCAAACATGCACACAGCCTCAAAAACATACCACGAACTTGCTCGAGCGATCAACTCGCCAATATAACATTGTTTTCATAGAATCAAGCCTCAAATTCATGATTTCTTATTTTAAACTTCATAAACTGTCAAATTTGAAACTCATGATTCAAAACACATCAAACGACGTTCAAATGCCGTCAAACTTTGCAGGAAGCACTTAATTAATATTTAAGACTTGTATCAGGCGTCGGAACTGAAATATGAGCCCGATACCATGGTCTTTTAATCAATTTTCATTTAATAATTTCAGCAAAAACAATTTAACAGAAAAATTCATATCTTGGGCTCTAGGCCTCAGAATTCGACTCAAGACGCATGCCCGAGTCCCATATTTTCCTACGGATCTTTCGGGACCGTCCGATCTCGGGTCCGGGTCTATTTACCAAAAATGTTTACCGAAGTCAACTATATCAATATTAATATTAAATTTCTTCAAATTTTCCATAGAATTCACATATTCTAACACAAAAATTTTCCGGCTACGTGCCCGGACAATGCACGTAAATCGTGGCAATATGAAATGAGGTTTTCAAGGTCTCGAAAGCGCGGAACAAATGAGAAAAATAGGTGATGACCCTTTGGGTCGTCACAATAAGGGACTGTTAATACAGTCCAGAAGTCCAGGCCTGGTAACGAAATAGTTGTCCAGGACATAATAACAATAGATCCTGAAAATACCAAAAAATGTAATATAATTAGGAGAAAAAACAAAAATAGCAAATATAGTATTTGATAGGTTTGGACTTAAAAAATACGGGGATGAGCCTCATATAAAATGAAAAACACGCGGGGCCCCCATATGAACTTTAATAAGCATGTTAGACTCGAGAAGACCATTTAGCGAATTTCACGGTCTTTCCTAAAGATAATAAGACGTAGACGTTATAGGCACGATTAAAATATACATTTCTAAATACGAGAGCACATTTATGTGACTCAAATCTCAAATCTCGGCGAAGCTGAAACGTATTAAAGTCACAGGTGTACTTGTTGTGATGTGACTCAAAATGCATTTTCGCAACGTCGGAAGTCGTTAAAAATATAAAAAACGGAACATTCACATTTGTAAGCATATAAAGAAATCAAATAAATCAGAAACGACAGTTGAGCAACCGTGCTAAATCCACGGAATTCGGGAGTGCCTAACACCTTCTCCCGGGTTAATAGAATTCCTTATCCGGATTTCTAGTTACGCTGACTGTAAAAATAGAGTCATATTTCCTTGGATTCGAGATTAAACCGGTGACTTGGGACACCATTATCTTCCCAAGTGGCGACTCTGAAATCTAAATAAATCCCGTTTCGATTGTCCTTAACGTGGAAAAACTCCTTCTTTGTTGTTATTATTATATCCTATCCCGGGGTGTATTAGTAATCAACGGGGTATATTTTATTTTTCGGAAAAAAGTAGTAAAAAGGGAGGTGTGACAGCTCTGGCGACTCTGCTGGGGATAAGCAACCCAGAACTTCGGTTCAGGGTTTAAGAATTTGAGCTTGATTAAATTGTCGTTCTTGATATTATTTGATTTTATTATATGCTTTGATCGATGTGCTACATGTTTACCTCTTTGACATCACGTGAACTGTATATATAAAATCGTGCCAAAAACCCCTCTCTTATCACCTTCGGAGATGTGCTTATTTGTTGAGACTCCCCTTTCTGTTAGTGTCATACCCTAAATAAGAAATAGAGGCCGGATAAGTTACAAAGTCGGACGACCCCGCAGGTACCCGGTACGTAGCCCCCTCCTCGATCCGAGTTATCCACTCGGGTACACGGTCTAGCACCATGAAAACATTAGGATATTGAGCCTAGATTTAGGATGATTATTTGCATCATATCTGACTTAGGGGACTCAACACAGGGGTTGGGTCCGTCTAGGACAGGTTACTGAGAAATCAAAGATCGAGCATATTATATGTTGTATTTATTTGTCCTAGATTATTATGCGGACCGGCTAAACTTCTGAAAAACAAAAAGGAAGAGAATTTTAGAATAGAAAAGTATCAAAATATTGACGAAACGCTGTCAAAATTTTGAAAAGGAAAGTTTGAAAAAATAGGTGGAACAATTTTGTTGAAATAATCGGTCACAAAATATTCTAACTGAACTACGCAGGTTTGATTCTCGCCACTAGGTGAGATACGTAGGCAACCCTTGACGGGTCCAACCACCTCTTTTAGAAAATGTCCAAAAAAATGTCAAATTTTCAATAAATCGAAGTGATGCTGTTTTTGACAATAGCCGAATAATCCGAAAGGACGCCGGAAGGCTGTTTTTGCAAAAATGACCGCTTTGAAGTCATTTCTTTTCCTTTTTAAAATAATAGCCTTGAAATTTTATGGAAAGGATAATTCTTTCAAAATAATGAAAAATTGTCTTTTAAAACTATTTTCCTTTTAAATAAAATCGCCTTTAATAAATTTGTTGGATGAGCACAATACAAAACGAACCCTTTGCACTAATGAACAAAATCCCTTTGGAGTTGCGGTTATGGTGGAACGATCTGGGCCAAGAGGGACAAGTTTGGGTCAACAGATATCTGAAAGATCTTACTGGGTTGATGAACATAATACCTCGGGGTGATATTATTCGGGCCCTTGTTGCTTGTTGGGATCCTACACATAATGTGCTACACTTCTCAGATTTTGAGCTCACTCCGACATTAGAAGAAGTTGCTTCTTACATCGGGAAAGGCGAGGTTCCCCTAAAGGACAAATATCCGGTGGCTACGAGGGAAATTACAGTGCATAGATTCCTCGATTCCCTAAAGATCGCAAGAAATGTTTACAATGAAGACTTGGCTCACGGGTTTTGTACTATGAGTTTCATCTACCGCAGATATGGTCATATTGGGGGATTTAACGACCAAACAAACAAACTCTACAGTAAATCTAACCGAGTCAAGTGGGAAGAACAAAGGTGATTCGCCTTTATGGTGGCCTTTTGGGGATTGATTATATTCCCGAGGAAAGATGAAAATATTGATATAAGAGTCACCGGGATTGCCAGTACTCTCTTAGTGCAAGACAATAGCATACTGACACCGATGATAGTGGCTGATATCTTCCGTGCCCTCACATCCTGTAAAGAAGGGTATGACTTCTTCGAGGGATGCAATTTACTTCTCCAGATGTGGATAATTGAACATTTGTGCTGTCACCCTCAGTTCTCGAGCTACGGATCGTCTGAAAAGACGTGTATTGAAGAGTTTTATTTGAGAACAAAAAATGTTAAGTTGCCAGAAGGATCAAAAGGTTGGATCACATACGTGCGATCGTTGACTGCTAGCCAGATTTATTGGGCATACGGATGGTTCCCCCTCAACGAGGTGATATACATGCCAACAGAAGGGTCGCATTTTCTGATAATGGGTCTTAAAAGCATTCAGCCATATGCGCCGTACCAGGTATTAAGGCAACTCGGGAGATATCAGGTCATACCAAAATATGGGGACCTCAGCCTGTAAGCCATAGAAATCAGTCCTGACGGGCAATTCCCGGAAGCAAAGATTCGGCATATCTGGAATGAATGCCAATGCCTGAGAATAGACACTTGTGTGGGAAACCGATCTCGAGGAGAAGTATCACCAGGGTATGCTGTATGGTATCGCCGGGATATTGAGCATGAGAGACCGATAAAGAGGCCTTACATTCAAGAGTTGGCCGAGCAGTCTAAGGAACAAAAAGATTTGATGGCAAAATAAAATGAGTACCGAGCCAGAATCAACTTGTTGGAGAAACAATTCCAAGACCTCAAATTCGAAAGTAGCTTACAGGTGGCATCCGATGAGGGTGAAAAGAAACAGTTGAGGAAAGAGAATGAAGTCCTGAAGGCTCAAATTGCAAAGATGAAAACAACAGTCGAAACCCTAGTTGGACTTGCTCGAGATGAGAAGTTAATTGAAAACTTTCGGCGCAAAGTGAACGACTATAGCTTTGATCTAGATAAAGCTGAAAATGAATTAGTCGGGATTCAGAAACAACTGGCCAGGAATGTTGATGAAAGAGTTAAAATGGTTCAGCAGTTACAAGATGAACATAATGTTGAGGTAGCCCGATTGAGGAAGAAGATCATTACAGCCGAAGTCAAAATCTGCAAACAAACCAATGAGTTTGAAATAGAGAGAGAACATTGCTACATGGATATGGCTCGATTAGAATTGGAGCTACAACAACTACAAAAGAAGAACCAGCAAACCTTAGATGCTCGTGCCGAACACATTGGTAGGTTGCATCAGGAAAAAGGGGTCATCAGGGAAAGAATTGTCAACATTGCTCAGTACATCACAAGGAAATTCCAATTGTGCGAAGATATGTCTCAGTCAACATTCACATAAGCAGTAATGTTCTTTGTAAAGCAAGTTATGACCGACCTGGACAAACTCCAAAGTGGATTAGCATATAGGCCCGCGGCAAGACCGAACGATGTCTCGCGGGCACTAGGAGCTTTAATGTATTCATAGGGCATGCATTTTGTATTTGTATTTTCTTTTTACATTTGTAGTACAACCTCATTTCTAACCAATGTTTGAGTATCAATGAAAATTCAAAAAAAAAATTACCATTATTTTCACTCTTTTATATGCAAATTGCTTGGTCGATAGGCAAACCTGTAGGAACGAAAAACAAAAATGAAAAAAAAGTGGAAAAGAAGAAAAAGAAATAAACAGAAAAGCAAAGAAATAAAGAAAAACAAAGGTGAAAAAGAAAGCTGGTGGTTCAAAGAGGAATAATGCCGAGATGATGCGTAATGACTAGGCAAAAGTTGTGATTTTAGAACTTGTGATGTTTACCCCTTATGAGCTAACTATTAACAAGTTTTGTTATTGATGAGTATCAGATTTTCAGTTGGCAACTGGCATTCTGGCACATCACAGCTACAACACACGTTCTAAAGTCATGACCAAAGCAGTAACTTAGGGAATCGAGCCTACTATTATGGATCCGGTACAAGAGGAAGAAGTTATGTACGTAGCTAGTATGAAAGAAGAGATAAACAAATAAAAACAGCAGATGTCAGAGATGTACCAGGCCTGGTCTAGGGGTCAACCCTTGCCTTCCTACCCAGCCAACCCAGCATACATTCCTCCTCCGAACTCAAACCCTGAACCACCCACTATGAATTCGTCCTCCACATATCCAACTTACCTGCATTACTATGCTACAACCTCACAAACACCTCCACATTTGTCTAAACAAGCTCCACCACCCCCACCTCAGGTCGCTCCAGTATACGTGGCACCGCCACCAGCTACTTTACACAAATCTTCCAGCGAACCTGTGTTCCATGTCTAGGACACCCATTATTATCCGCCAGAACCCACTTTCATGTAACACGATTCGTATACCCCGCTAATAGACATGATAGAGGAGGAAAACCCTGTCAGAAAACTGGAACAGGAAAAGATGGCCCGTAAGATGAAAAGTCTTGAGCAGTTATTTCGTAACATGCAAGGGCTGGGAGGCCAAGTGAGTGTTGCGCACAAAGACCTATGCTTGTTTCCGGAGGTACAGCTACCTACCGGGTTTAAGTTGCTCAAGCTTGATATGTATGATGGTCACGGAGATCCAGTAGCCTATCTGAGGGGTTGTTGTAGTAAAATGCACGGAGCAGGAGGAAGGAATGAATTACTCATGGCTTATTTCAGCCAAAGCTTAAGTGGTTCGGCGTTGGAATGGTATACTAGACAAGATCGTACCATATGGTTCATCTGGGATGACTTAGCTCAATCATTTGCAAACCATTTCCAATACAATATAGAAATTATCACTGATAGGTTGTCATTGACTAAGATGGAGAAGTAACCCGGAGAAAGCTTTCGGGAATACGGATTCAGGTGGAGGGAGCAGGCAAACCCGTGTAGACCCACCAATGAAAGAATGAGAAATGGTGGAGATTTTCCAGGCTTTGGAGCCAACATAGTATGGACACTTAGTGTCTGCAATTTGAAAAACCTTTAACGAGGTAGTAAAGATGGGAAGCTTTGTAGAAGAAGGACTAAAGACAAATAAGATCATGAGCTACTCAGCCATCAAGCCCACAAACCAAGCAATACAGACTGGGACCGGAGGATCGATTGGCAAGAAGAAGAAGGAAGAAGTTGCGGTCATTGAAGGTAGATCATGGTCCCGGGGCCCCAACCCCTATCATCATCAACCTCGCCCATACCAACCATATCCACCAGCACCATATAATCCACCTCCACCATATTATCCTCCAACCAGCCCACAGTTTTCTATCCAACATGCTCAACCTTACCCACTGCCTCCACATTCATGGCGTACCCCAGCTCCACAAAATGTCTACCACGCACAAAATACCTATCCGCCTTCCAAAACATACAGAAATCCAAATCGACCTAACTTCCGTCCAGATCAAGAAGTAAAAGGTGATAGGGCCCAAAGGAAGAGAACATTCACTCCTTTAGGGGAATCATATACCAGTCTTTTTCACCGTTTGAGAGAACTAGGGATGTTGAGCCCTATTGAACCAAAAATTCTTAACCCTACACCCAGAAATCTAGACCAATCAGTCCGTTATGAGTATTGTTCTGGGGCACCGGGACATGATACAGAGAAGTGTTGGCATTTAAAGTCCGCAATACAGGAACTTATTGATACCAGGAGAATTGAGGTGCAAGCTCCAGAAACTCCCAATATCACGCAGAATCCTTTGCCAGCACATTATGAGACGCATATGATAGAGTTGGAGCAGGGAGAGAGCTGCATAAAACCTTCTCAGTGAGTGATGATGATTAAAGAGAACAACAAGGTAGAGGGGGAAGTTGAAAAAGAGAAGGTGTCAATTGAGTTATCAACAAAGAAGCCATCAATGATTGAGCTCGTGAAAGTAGTAGTACCGGGAGTGAAGCCTTTGCTGATCGTGAAGGGAGCTTATGTAGAGCCGGTGGTTATCAAACCAGTGGTGCAGATGCCAGTTGTGAATACCAGGGCCATACCGTGGAACTATGATATGGTTATAATGATGTATAAAGGGAAAGAAGTTAACAAAGAAATTAATGAAACTCATGGTTTAACTCGCTCCGGGCGATGATTTGCCCCGGAAGAATTATGAAAGACAAAAATGGTAAACGAAAACCCGGCTCATGTCAAGAAGGCAGTTACTGAAGAGGAAGTAGAGGAAGTTTTGAAGAAGATGAAGGCTCAAGATTATTCTATAGTGGAGCGATTAAGAAAGACGCTCGCGCAGATTTCGTTGTTATCATTGCTAATTCATTCTGATGAACATACAAAGGCGTTGATGAAAATTTTAAATGAAGCCCACGTGCCCAAGAAAATTTCAGTATGCCATCGAGAGAAAATCACAAACAAGATGTTTGAGACAAATAAGATAACATTTTCAGATAGTGAGTTGCCATTGGAAGGAACGGAGCATAATAAAGCACTATACCTCATGGTTAAATGTGAAGAATCTGTGGTAACCCGTGTTCTGGTGGACAATGGGTCAAGTGCCAATATCTGCCCACTGTCAACCTTGGGGAAGTTAAAGGTCAATCATAAAAGAATTCATCGGAACAGTGTATGTGTATGGGGTTTGATGGAGGAGGAAAGAACACTGTAGGGGATATCATACTGGAGATTATTATCGGACCGGTGGATTACACTATAGAGTTTCAAGTGTTGTATGTCGTTGTATCATACAACCTTTTGTTGGGACGTCCGTGGATCCATGCGGCGAAAGCTGTACCATCCTCTTTGCATCAACTGGTTAAATTTGAGTGGGAGCATCAAGAGATAATAGTGCACGGGGAAGATGATGTTTGCAATGCTATTACACCATTTGAGGAAGCTGAAGGAGATAAAAGTCCGTGGGTGTACCAAGTTATGGACACCATGGTGGTGAACAAAATATCAGAGGGAGAAAACATGCCAGTACCCATGGTGGCCCTTGCAGCAGTGATGGTCGCTAAGGGGATGATAAAGAATGGGTTTTCTCCGGGAAAGGGCTTAGGAGTGACTTTGCAAAGTATAACACAGCCGATCCACCTTCCGGGCAGTACTGACACTTTTGGTTTAGGTTTCGAGCCAACCATTGGCGATATACAGAGAGCTATGAAATTGAAGAAGAAAGGGTGGTCCCTCCCAAAACCTATCCTAAAACTATCCAACTCCTTTGTCAGGCCTGGTACACAGAGACGTCTGGCGACTATTATGCCAAACCGTGCTGAGATAAAATCGGATGAAGAACTTCTAGCAAGATTTGAAAGGCTATTTGAAGATGTGAATGTGTTGGAGACGGGTGAAGGAACAAGCAAAATGGATGTTCAATTCGTGGGACCCTACACTTTGCTAAATAACTGGGAAGCTACTCCTCTTCCGATCAGGAGGGAGTTGTGGTAGTTAGCTTTTAATATTTCATTCCCCCAAAATTGTCTTGTTTTTTAAAATGTAATCCCACATCCCGTCAAATCGGATGTATCCAACTGTTGTTACCTTTTGGAAATTCAATGAAATGCAATTTCTTTTCTTCCTACATTTTTGCCTTATTTTATTTTTCTTCTTTTCTTCCGACAAGAGGGGTTGCTCTGATGGTAAGCAACCCCCACTTCCAACCGAGAGGTTGTGAGTTCGAGTCTCCCCAAGAGCAAGGTGGGAAGTTCTTGGAGGGAAGGATGCCGGGGGTCTATTTGGAAACAGCCTCTCTATCCCAGAGTAGGGGTAAGGTCTGCGTACACACTACCCTCCCCAGACCCCACTAAGTGGGATTATACTGGGTTGTTGTTGTTGTTGTTGTTGTTTATTTTTCTTCTTTTGTACAATTCAATATTTGTTGATTCCAATGATATGTCATGCATAAAGGATTCTCGGTCCAGCCTTGATAATCGAATAGTTATATAGAAAATTGAAATTGAACATGAAGTGGAATATAAGGATGAGGAAGCACTGGAGGAAATTAGTAAAGATTTAAGTCATTATGAGAAAAAACCCAAACCAAACTTAAATGAGACGGAGTCTATTAATCTGGGAAGTGAGGAGAATGTTCGAGAAATAAAGATTAGTGTGCATCTAGAGGCTTCCTTTAGAGAAGATTTAATCAAGTTGTTACATGAGTACAAGGACATATTTGCTTGGTCCTATGATGACATGCCCGGGCTCAATACTGATTTGGCGGTACATAAATTGCCCATTTATCCAGAATGTCGGCCGGTAAAACAGAAGTTAATGAAATTTAAAACGGACATCAGTGTGAACAAAAAAAGAAGTTAACAAGCAATTCGAGGCAAAGGTCATACGGTCACTAAATATCCCACCTGGTTAGCCAATGTTGTGCTTGTTCCAAAAATGGATGGAAAAACCAGGGTGTGCGTTGATTATCGGGACCTCAATAAAGCTAGTCCAAATGATGATTTTCCATTCCCAAATATCCATATATTGATCGACAATTGTGCCAAACATGAAATCGGTTCTTTTGTAGATTGTTATGCGGGTTATCATCAGATCCTGATGGACGAAGAAGACGTAGCAAAGACGGTCTTTATCACGCCTTGGGGAACATATTGTTACAGGGTGATGCTGTTTGGGTTAAAGAATGTCGGGGCTACATATATGAGGGCAATGACCACTATGTTTCATGATATGATACACCGAGAGATTGAAGTATATGTGGACGATGTCATTATCAAGTCCAAAAAGCAATGTGACCATGTCAAGGATTTAAGAAAGTTTTTTAGGAGGCTCCGAAGATATAATCTCAATCTCAATCAAGCAAAGTGTGCTTTCGGGGTTCCGTCAGGAAAGTTATTGGGGTTTATAGTAAGCCGGCATGGTATTGGATTGGATCTGTCAAAGATAAAAGCAATCCAGAATTTGCCTCCGCCGAGAAACAAGAAAGAAGTGATGAGTTTATTGGGCAGGTTGAATTATATCAGCAGATTTATTGTTCAGTTAACGTCGACTTGTGAGAACATTTTCAAATTATTGAAGAAAGATGCTACGGTGAATTGGAGTGATGAATGTCAAGAAGCATTAGACAAAATTAAGGAATATCTGGCTAATCCTCCTGTATTGGTTCCTCCAGAACCGGGAAGACCTCTGATCTTGTATATGACTGTATTGGATAATTCTTTTGGCTGCGTACTGGGGAAGCATGACGAAACAAGGAAGAAAGAACAAGCAATATATTATCTCAGATAGATACATCTTACGAGGTAAAATACACTCAGTTAGAGAGAACATGTTGTGCTTTAACATGGGTTGCACAAAAATTAAAACATTAATTGTCAGCTTATACCACTTATTTGATATCACGGTTGGACCCATTGAAGTATATATTCCAGAAGCCTATGCCTAAGGGAAGACCTGCTAAATGGCAAATTTTACTTACAGAGTTTGACATCATTTATGTAACTCGTACGGCAATGAAGGCACAAGCAGTTGCTGACCATTTAGCAGAAAATCCAGTTGATGATGAATATAAACCATTAAAGACATATTTTCCTGATGAGGAGGCAATGAAATATTAAAGAAGTGGAGCAAAATGATAAGCCAGGCTGGAGAATGCACTTTGATGGGTCCGTCAATAACAAGGGAGTCGGAATCGGAGCAGTGCTCATTTCAGAAACGGGTCAGCATTATCCTGTTACCGCTCAGCTTCAATTTTTCTGTACTAATAACATGGCCGAGTATGAAGCATGTATATTGGGATTGAGAATGGCAATAGACATGGGTGTTCAAGAGATTTTGGTCATGGGTGACTCGGATCTCTTGATACATCAGATTCAAAGAGAATGGGAGACAAGGGATTCGAAACTGATACCTTATCGACAGTGTCTGCATGAATTGTCTCAGAGATTTCAATCTATAGAGTTCAAGCACATCCCAAGAATGCATAACGAAGTAGCGGATGCTCTAGCCACATTATCATCCATGTTGCACCATCCAGATAGAGCTTACATAGATCCACTATAGATATAAGTTCGTGATCAAAATGCCTATTGTTTCACCGAAGAAGAAGAACTTGATGGCGAGCCGTGGTATCATGATATCAAAGAATATTTGAGGACAGGAGTGTACCCAGAGCAAGTCACAGGGGACCAGAAAAGGGTTATAAGGCGATTAGCAAATGGATTTTTCCTCGGTGGAGGAGTTGTATACAAAAGAACACCAGATTTGGGTCTATTGAGATGCATATATGCACAGCGAGCTTATACAATTATGGCTGAAGTACATGCGGGAGCTTGCGGACCACATATGAGCGGATATATTTTAGCCAAGAAAATATTGAGAGCAGGATATTATTGGCTCACCATGGAGCGTGATTGCATTAGATATGTGCGGAAATGCCACCAATGTCAAATACACGGAGATTTGATTCACTCCCTACCCTATGAGTTGCATACAATGTCATCACCGTGGCCATTCCTTGCCTGGGGCATGGATGTTATCGGACCAATAGAGCCCGCAACATCTAAAGGGCACAGATTTATCTTGGTAGCAACTGATTATTTCACTAAATGGGTGGAGGCGAAGACATTTAAAGCAGTAACAAAGAAGGCGGTAGTAGATTTCGTGCACGCAAATATCATTTGTCGCTTTGGAAGTACTAAGGTGATTATCACAGACAATGGAGCAAATCTGAACAGTCACCTCATGGCAGAAGCATGTCAAAAGTTTAAAATCATGCACCGTAACTCTACACCTTATCGGCCTAAAGCGAATGGAGCAGTGGAGGCTGCAAATAAGAATATTAAGAAGATTCTCAGGAAGATGGTGGAAGAGTCAAGACAGTGGCATGAAAAACTACCATTTGCTCTCATGGGTTATCGTACAACTGTACGTATTTCAATTGGCGCAACACCTTACTCATTGGTGTACGGAACAGAGGCAGTCATACCTGTAGAAATTGAAATACCTTCTCTTCGGATCATAGCTGAGGCTGAAATTGATGATGATAAATGGGTAAAAGATCGACTAGAATAATTAAGCTTGATTGATGAGAAAAGGTTAGCGGAAGTTTGCCACGGACAACTATATTAGCGGAGGATGGCTAGAGCATACAATAAGAAAGTACATCCGCAGAAATTCGAAGTGGGACAGTTGGTGCTAAGACATATTTTGCCTCACTGGGCCGAAGCAAAAGGGAAGTTTGCACCAAATTGGCAATGGCCATTCATGGTGTCACGGGTATTGTCCAATAGAGCTTTATATTTGACAGATGTTGAAGGAAAATGTGTAGAGATTGCTATCAACTCAGATGCAGTTAAGAGATATTATGTATGATTCTTTTTCATATGTACAATTGTATCTGTCATAATTTTAAAATTGAAATGATGAAGGTATTTTATTCTCTTTCCAAACACTTTATCCATTGATACCCCTGTTGATCCTTATCACATTATTCTTTTTATAGCCCTCTCTCGGAAATAATTACGGACAAGAAAAGAAAAAAAAAGAAAGAAAAAAAATGAAAATGAAGAAAAATGAAAAAATGAAAAAAAAATAAATGAAAAATGATGGGAAAAAAAAGAAAAAAAATGCATACAGAAGAAGAAAATCGAGAGAAGTCAAATCGGAACAATGAAGTGATCATATGCTTCAAACTACGTTTGACTTGATCCTGAAAGGGTACGTAGGCAGCCTCACTGAGGTTCAGTCATTATGTAAATAAAATCCAAGATTCCCCAAATATCTAAACTGGGGCAGAAGTTATGTTTATGATTCTGAGAGTTGTAAATATTTTTTAACCCTCGTATAAATTTTGAGCCTTTATACCCTTCTTTCTGAACCCATCCAAAAGCCACATTACAGTCCAAAGAAAGACCTTCTGATTAATTTCAAAAAAATGATGATAAAATAAGAATAAGGAGAAACATGGAATGAACAATACCCGAATGTTTGAAAACAAAATAAAGAAAAATATAAAAAAAAATGAGAGAGTCTTATTGGTGAAAACCCTAACGGGCACTATAAGGCGGTTGTGAGATGAGAGAAAATAAAAATGAGGGAGTCTTATTGGTGAAAACCTTAACAGGCACCATAAAGTGAATGTGATATGAGAGAAGAATAAACGAGAGAGTCTTATTATTGAAAACCTTAACGGGCACCATAAGGCGAAAGTGAGGAATATTTTGTTGAAAGAAGAAAAAACAGCAAAAATAAGAAAGGTTTGGGTTGAAGGAAAAGATGAGGTTAAGACATCAACGATTCGATTAAACAGACTAGGTCGGAATATAAATACATGGCATGGTCAGAAGAATCAGCCGTCATACCCAGATAAGTTCTGTCTATATTCCAAAATACCCTTACCCCTTCAAATTCATATTTCCGCATTTCATTGATCAAAACCAGTTGCGCGCTGAAAGCTAACTACCAGCTTCTAATGTTAAGAGGCGTAATAACACTGGGTCAAAGGAAAGAGAAAATAAAAAAAGAGAGAGTATGGCAATTAAGGCCAAAGGAAAATGAAAAGAAAAGAAACAAAAAAGGGAAAATCAAAAGAGGATTACAAGAGAAAGGTGAAGAAAATCTGGCAGTAGACTGCAAAGCAGGATGAAACAAGAAAAGGCAGACGATGGAAGCAAGGCCAACAAGAATGCCAGTTGCTAACCATCATTTTATAACTAATAAGATTGTTCACTAATTTAGACAGGGACAAAAGATTCAAATTCTCACTAATCACTTTAAAGTTAATGTGACCAATGTGAGAGGAAAACATCAAAAAGAAAAACAACAATAAAAAAGGAAATCCGTAGAGGATGACTCACTCAAGTTAGCAGGAAACCTACCCAAACAGCAAGGGAGGTATTGTCTTTTAAAAACTCACACCCCTCAGTTGCATTTTCATTTCATGCATCAGGCGCCCACCTGGATAATGAGGGAATATTTTTCAGCATTTTCATTTCATGCATCATGCGCCCACTTGTATAATGAGGGAATACTTTTCAGCATTTTAATTTCTATTCAGGCACCCACTTGTATAACAAGGGAATACTTTTCAGCATTTTAATTCCTGTTCAGGCGCCCACCTATATAACAAGGGAATACTATTCAGCATTTTAATTTTCGTTCAGGCGCCCACTTGTATAACAAGGGAATACATTTCAGCATTTTAATTTCAGTTCAGGCACCCACCTGTATAACAAGGGAATACTTTCTACATTTTTAATTGTTTTTCTAACACTAGTAACACCATAACACATGGAAAACCCCACACTGGGGCAGAGGAAAAGTTTTCTTTGTTTTTGTTATTGTTTTAAACATGTATCAACCTGGAAGTAAGAAACACATTTGGAAGTCACACGAAGGGATGGAAGTAGTATATCAGAAACAAGAAATAATAAAAAAAACCACAAAAAGAAGGATGCAAATAAAAGAGCAACATGTGATATGAAAAATCAATGCAATGCAAGAAGACAAGTCATAGATAGGATTTCATTGTAATTCATAAGATCTTAGTTTAGAATAACTTCTTTATTTTCATTTTTATCCCGGTGTAACAAGGAGTTAGTCAGTTATTATAGCAACAATAGCAGCAACAGCAAGTTTTGGTAGTTTCAAACTACCAGACCTTCCCGAACTACACTGACCTGATTCCTGTTTAGCCCAGGATATGTAGGCAACCTCTGAGGCAGGGTGTGGTCAAAAGGTTTTCAAAATGCTTCTTACGGAATATGCCAATGGGCAAAAATCTCTCATTACTGCTCACTTATCTTTGCACTGAAACTCTTCGTGTTCCTGAGCAAAGAGGGGCAGCTGTGAGCACGTGATTTTTGCCCTAACCAAACAAATTCCAATATAAATATAAAAATAAGATTTTTGATGTGCAATTGTATTGAAATAATCGTGTGTTTGCTGTTAAATTAAGTTTGAAATTAAGACTATAAAAAGAATCAATCAGAAAATGTCACAAAAAATATGAAAAGTTAGAAAAATCAACAAAAATACCGGAAAAACAAAAGAAAATGGCAAAATATCATAAAATACCAGAAAAATCAGGAAAATAGGGAAATAAAAGAAATATAACAATTGAAAATAAATAAATAAAAGAGAAAATGAAATACAAAATAAAAATACCAAGAAAATAATTAAAATACAAGAAAAATACAATAAATTTGGGCTGAAGAGTGAAATACACAGGCCCAAACGTGTAATAAGGCCCAAGGGAATGGCCGTCCGCCTAAGTTTAAAACTGTACGACGGCGTATAGGCTAACTCAATCATAGCCGTTGATAATATTAATCTAACGGATCACATAAGGCGGCCTAATAGAAAACTAAACGACGTCGTATAGGAAGTTAATCTTGACCGTCCAATGGAATGATCAGACGGATGTTTTTGAGTCTCATCAAAGATTAAACGACGTAGCATCATGAAATAATCCTGGCCGTCCATGTTTGAACATCTAATGGACACGAGAAGGCCTTTCATTTAACTAAACAACACAGTTTTAAGGGAAGAGATCCTGGCCATTGATCTAAGTTGATCCAAGGGCCAAGATCACACGAGAGGGGTATATAAACACCCATCTCCCATTCATTACATACACATTATACACACAATACAGACCATTCAAACCCTAGCCGCCTTCTTCATCGTCTTCAACCCTTCGTCTCTCATGGAGACTTGCCGGAATGGCCCGAAACCCTTGTTGTCTGTGGCACAAACCACCACCCAATACCTTATCCCTAACCCCCATACACCACAACTACCATGAAACCCTAGAAAACCAAAAATCCCCTTCTTTCTTGAAAGACTGGTTGCCGAAACCCTAGTTGGCGACCTCAAACCTATGAACCAGTCCTCCATCTTTACACCAAAAGACCACCTCAAAGAGACCTTTCACCTCATCTAGGTGGCTGGTCTCGAATCAGGCCGGAACCGTTCGAATAAAGCAAAGAAGCTCGCTGGAACCCTACTCCGGCGAACACCCAAAACAAACCCCACCTCTAAAACCTCTCAAACAACACCCAGACCACCCCTTACCCACCAAAACATCAAAATAAGCCCCATCGGAAAGATTTGATAGTCAGAAGACTTCAACTCTTCAAGAACTTCTGAAGTCTGGAAAATAACGAAAGAAAAAGAAAGAAGAAATAAAGAAGAAGGAAAGAAAGAAAAGAAAGAAAGAAAAAAGAAAGGAAAAGGAATCCTGAAAGCTAAGTTCTTCTTACCCTTCTCCTTTTTTGCCTGTTTGCCTTCTATAAATATTCTTGATGTTCTTGATAGCCTGTGTTCGTTGCATGATTACGATCTATTCTATTTTTTTACACATGCCTAGTCTATTTTAGCATTTTTAGGGTTTTCATGATTATTACACATGAATCATGATCAAATAGGCTTCTTTATGTGATTTGTTTATCATGCCTTGTCTGAAATTACGCTTTGATTAATTAGGATTCAACCATTATCAAAACTTCTCTCTGAGTTCTAGTTGATTGGAAATTGATTTTACGATTAAGGCTATGTGTGCAATATAACATAAATTGGCTATATTTGTAATCTGATTCATCTGTTAGACTATTCTGAATCCTATGATGCTTTATGATTTGGTTATAGCTGTAAAGATCTAGGGTTAGTTTCTGAAAGTTAAAGTAGATATGGCTATTCTTGAAATGATTAAGTCTGGCTATTCCTGAAATGATTAAAACTGTTTGTTAAAGTGGCTATTCCTGAAATGATATGAATTGGTTATAATGTTAAGTGGTTAGTTTTGCAACCTATTTCTGATTAGTTGCTTAGTGTTAATAAATGGGTTACATTTTAAATAAGCTTGGATCTTTTAAAAATGGTTAAACTTGAAAGGGGTTTAGGGTCTGAATCAGGCTAAGTCTTAAATAGTTATAAGACAGTGGTCATTAGTTAAATAAGGCATTAAACCTAGTCTGCCCAGACCTTAGCAGGTCGGGTAAATAAAGAGAATCAATAAGGGTATAAAGGGAACAATAAATGGCATTATTGATTATTTAATTGAGCCTATAGGGATAGAAAAGACTTTACTACATAGTATTCTTGTAATTAACAACAAAATAAAGGATAGAATAGACATAATAAAAAGGTATTATTGAAATTAAATTTAGGAAGTGAGGGCAGCTTAGTAAAACACCCCTAATAGAACATAGAAGAACTACCTAGAACCTTCCACCAAGGGCTGGAAGGCATTTCGACATATAATTCAGGGGATTAAATTATAAATAATAGAAAAACAAAGGGGGGGGGGATTAGAAATAAGTTATTTGAATTTCCCCCTCAAATTTCACCCAAAAGCAGTCTATAAATAGTCTGTTAATTAGCCTGAAAAAGGGGCTAGATTTTTTAAATTAAGAAAAAGAGTTCTAGATTTTGCAATTAAAAGGGTTACAACTCAAGGATTAGAATTCGAATATCTGGAAAGAGGTTCTTTGGGTATTAATCTGGAGTTCTATTAGAGTTTATTGTTCTTCAACTTTGCTAGATTCTACTTGAGCTCTTCGATTATACTTATTGATTTGCTGGACTATTGGATTCGCTGCTCTACTTGCTGTTTTGTCTGTTATTCTATTGCTGCTCTATTGCTGCTATCTCTGCTGACTATTCTTCATCCCAACCTAGACTCATAAGATTATTTGGTGAATCGGGTACACTCTCTTTTTCTGGAGATGTAATTACAAATTGATTGAAGAAATGAGAATCTCACGAGATATTTGAACGATTCTACCGTTGTTTTTCTTTTTAGCTTTATATTCATCATGTTTTAGAATTTATGTAATTCATTAGGATGTTTTGTAATAATTAATACTTGTATGAAGTCGAAACAAATAAGTAGATATAATAGTAGTAGTATCTAAGTAAATACAGTTATCAGTTAATCTTAGGTTGAAACAGGTTAATATATGAATCTAATTCACCTAGTGAAACTGGTATAAAAATATGATATGGTAATCAACTAATCTCGTTAATTAGAATCTGGTGATTAATCTATAGAAGGAAATGAGTAGATGAGTTAAAACTAATTTGTCATTCAAACTCGCTTAAACAATAACTTACAATAATATAAGTTAGAATCCTGTAACTAATAATAGTTCAAACCTATTCTGCTAGTATTGTCATCACTATTTAAGTACTTGAAAATAGAAGTATTATTACTTAAGTTCTGTTAATATTTAATTAGTGATTAGAATTCAGAACTAGTATTGATAAACATGTATTCCAGAGCTTTGTGAAATAAAAAATGAATTTTGTTGATCTATTCTATTATCTAATGAATGTCAATTTAATTGTTATGAAATTTCAATTCTACTCTATATTTTATCTGTATGTTCTAGTCCTAATAGAAAACACAGGCCCAGATTAAATTTAATTCGCTTCTGGGCCTCTGAATATTGACACTTGTATATACTGGGTTTCAGAAGCCCAATTGTACATAAGGGACTGTTAATACAGTCCAGAAGTCCAGGCCTAGTAACAAAATGGTTGGCCTGGACATAATAACAATAGATCCTGAAAATACCAAAAATTGTAATATAATTAGGAGAAAAAACAAAAATAGCAAATATAGTATTTGATAGGTTTGGACTTAAAAAATAACGGGATCACTACTAGAAATTGGAGCTACGGGAACGCTTTTTTTTTTGCTACGGATCAGTAACCTTTCCTATAGATGGTGTATTGCTACGGTTCAAACCGTTACAGATTATTATTGGTACTATCGGGACACTTTTCAACCGAACCGTTGCAATAGTCTTAAAACCGTTCCAAGAGAGGTAGATATGGCAACGTTTTGTATAACCGTTGCAATACATATATCTATAGTAACAGTGTGATAAATATTGTCACGGTCATTTAATTCCCTCCTTATTTTTCACCCAAATTTTCTGTTACCCGCTAAAATGAGGGGCCCATAAGCTGATTTATAATTTTCATTATTTATTTTTTATAACTAATAAAATACCAAATACATATAAACCCCTAATTTATTTTAGCTACAGTTTCATCGGAAATTACGAGGATATGGCTCAATAACAGCGCCGACATCTTCTTCTCCATTCACTCAGTCTCACCAAACCAGACCCTCCTCTTGATGAAAACACCTAGCCGCCGCCGATGAGTATAGAGAGACAGAACGCTCCTCCCATTTTGAAGTCTAGGAGCCGTCATTCCTCTCTCAAGCTGAAAGTTTAGTTTGAAATCTGCTGTTTATTGCTAGATACATCGCTGAGCTCCACTCTAATTGATTCCAGCCTTTATTTGGCTTTATTTTGTACCTCTTCTACTCCAGTAGGTATCTTCTTTTACATCTGTATTTTGTTCAGATCTGGTTTAATGAAAAATCATGACTACTTCACTTTATCTGTTATTGCTATTTGGATTTGGCCACCTTGAGTTTGAAATCTGCTATTTTTTAGTATGATGATAATCTTCCTAAGATTGATGTGAAGATGGTTTAAATTCTCTTCGACCTCAATTTTTATGCATACCCCTTGTTCACTTATCTTGGACCTGGCTTTGTATTTATGTTTAAGAATTTTTCTTTCTGCAGCCTGTTTAAACCAAGGATGATTTTTTCGATTCTTTCTCAAGTAATGCACTTGATAATGACCAAATCATGGAAGGACCAGATTCTCTGAGAAAGGAAGATAGACGTTGGGGTATATCTGATTCTTATGCGTTACTTTCCTAACTATGGTTCTTTTTTTATGAGCTAATTTGTTTTATGGGTCCAGACATTTGGAGATTTCTCAAGATACAGGGGTGTCCGTGGTATACGTTCTCGAGGTTCATATTATGGACGAGGAGGATATAGGTATAGTTATGGTTCTGCCCCTTTCTATAAGATAGCATATTCTTGCGTTTATCATTTGCATCACATTGTAATGTTTAAGTTCCTTTGATGATTATATCAAATTGTGTAACTTGTTTGTATATTTGCGTGAATCGAGTTAGGTTATTTGATCTAATATACATGTTGCTTAATCCCTCTATTTTCATAAAATCAGTTTGTCCCAACTTCTAAGGTACTTCATTCTCTCCCATGGATTTTTGTGATGAGTGATAGAATATTTGATACATACATTAGTATTTGATTTCACTATGAATTGAAAAACCATCACGCCAACACATACGAGAGCAGAAACCGTCCTCCCTCTCTATTTTTTGAGTTGAAACGAAGTCATAATCTGAAGAAATAGAGCAACCCCTTTTCAACGTTCACAACTTTTCACTTGCAAAATTCAAGAAAACCAAAATATAACATTTTTAGAGCAGTTACATTTTCATAATTTGTTACTATAAGTTTCATATTCTTGTTTGTTTAGCAAGTGTTTCTCTTTCTTTCCCAAGATTCTCTCAGATCCCTTGGATTTAATGGACTTGTGACCTTTTTATGGTTGTTTAGGTAAGTTTATACTAGCATTCAGTAGCAAACTGCATTTGTTGTGCTTTGTATTTAGTACATTATGAGTATCTTAGCACTGTGAAAATGGGTTATGGGTTTTTGGGGTTTGGATTTGCAGCATTGAATCTTGGAATGAGAAAAAGATTGGATCTTTTTAACTGGGTTGTGAGATCTAGTAGAGTAGTGTGTCGGTCTACTGATTTTGTCATCTTCTGGTATTGTACTTGGATTTGGTTTTTGAGTTCTTTGAAATTTGGGATTGACTCATAATTGATGGATATTTTTTATTTTTAGGGTGCTTTTACCTTGTGTAGTTCTCAGTTCAGACTTCAGTAGAAATGGTACTTGCTTACTGAATTTTTTATTTGTGT
Source organism: Nicotiana noctiflora (assembly GCA_032618575.1). NCBI lineage: Eukaryota > Viridiplantae > Streptophyta > Magnoliopsida > Solanales > Solanaceae > Nicotiana > Nicotiana noctiflora. The sequence continues at coordinate 35,918 of JASVEL010006324.1, read as the reverse complement.
GATGTTAGTCTCTATGCAGAGTGACGAACGGTTGAAATAATAGAAGGTATTGTTTGTCATACATGAGAGTTTGTTGTGTTATGAGACTTGAATTTTCAAAGTTGAGTTCTTTTTGTAGTTGTAGCATTTCTTTAGTAATCTTTTATATACAATTTGCTGTCTGCGGGATTGGTTGTATTGTGGAGATGAGACTGTATGTCTTGAGAGCCTACTATTGGGGGTTTAATTATTATACTTAAAAACCTTTGATTTCTGCTTGTGTAATCTCCATTCACGAGGTAAAAACCTTATTAACACTCTTACTTTGCAGGTTTCTCGTCTAAGGCTTTTGGGGGATCACGTGCACTCAACCCGCATTGCTTTTGTTGAGTTTGTAATGGTATGCTTTCTTATCTTTGGTAGGAATTGTTGAATGTTATATAATACAACTTCTGTTTAGTTGCCTCGGACTGTACTCTCTTATTTCCCACACTATTCGTTGCTCGCCCTTTTGCCCATTTGAGTGCTATTGAGGAAAGGAAGGTTTAATAGATTATTACATGGGTAGCTAAGGAAATCTGCAGCAAGATATTGAATCTTTCCCTTTCAAAGCTAAAATAGGTATTTAGTTTAAGGCTGATAAAGGAAGAGGATTTATGACTTTCTCAAAACAGTATGTTAATATGGAATGAAATTTGAATGTAATCTTATACTTGAAAATTGAGCAGGGTGAGAGTGCAATTTTGGCATTAGACTGTTGTGGTGAGATATTGGGAGCCCAACGCATCAGGTAAAGCTCATTTACAAGTGGTTATGGCTCCAGCTGCTCCAGCGGTGAGATATTGCGCAGGTATGCTTATCTTGGTTTTTCATTAGTATCTTTTTTAATAGTATTTCTTTTTTGCATGTAATTTTTCTCTCTTATAAGGCAATGGACATTAGAGGAGCTTTTACTAATTTCTAAACAGCAAACTATTGGTTAGATAGTTGTAAGTCAGTTTTGCTATTTATCTTTGTTTACACTATAAGATTAAGATGATTTTATTCTTGGTTGTGGTTCAAGATGCCTTCTATTATTAATTAATTGATAAATTCAATAGATTGGTTTCTTCGACTACTTTTTCTTCTGAATGCATATGATATATTCCCAATATATAGTATGGAATATGAGCTTCTTTTCTTTATTTAGGGACTAAAAGTAGACTTTTAAACACCACTTTTAATTCATGTACTAATAGCCACTTTTCTTATAGTGACAACTTCTTTATGGTTGTATGGTCCGGCCTTGATGGCGATTTCTATCATATACTAAAAACTAATTGAAACTGTGCGTAATCAATGAAATTCCATACAATACAACAACAACTACTACCCAAGATCAAACTTTAAAGTGATTTGTGATCATCTATTTCAATAAAGTTTATGCAGTTACAATTTTAACATCATTATGGCTTCTATCGATGTCCTTGGTGCCGCATGAAGATCAATTAAATTTATTTTTAGCCGAATGTAGAATACAAATTCTAAATTACTAATGTACCGCGCAAAGCACAGGCATATTTACTAGTTTATGTATCATAAAGAATATGGTGGTTCTTTTAATAAGATGTAATTGAGCATTAGGCTAATATACCTGATGAACAACTTGAAATTGTTGTTAAATGCTTGAGAAATAACGTGCTAAAAGAGGTTCTATATGATATTAATTTATATATGAAATTCAGATATTGTTAATACCTTTTATTGTTGTGCTAATTCGCAAAATTGTTGCACGAGGGAGAAGATAGTCTTAGATTACATACTGAAATGAAAATAATGTCTAGAAAGTTATGCTCCCTATGTTCCTTGAAAAAAAAACTCATAGGATATTTGCAACAATTTCAACTTATCAAGTTGATGAAATTCAGAGATAAATCTTGTATATTTCCTTATATTGAAGAGATTTTCCTGTTCTTATATCATGGCTTTGGGATAACATGTTGTAACGTCCCGGCCGGTCGTTTTAGAAAATTACGCCCCAATCCCCAATTTAACTATTTCCCTACGTTCATTTCTGCTATTGTGGTTTGCCGGGAGGTTCGGTTCTGGAATTCAGAGTGTTTTGGGACACTTAGTCCCTAACTAGAAGCTTTATAGTTGGAAAATGGCCTGTAGCCGGAACAGTTTTAAGACGATCTCGGAACGGAAATACGATGGTTCCATTAGCTCCGTTAGGTAATTTCGGGGTTGGGAGCGCGTCTGGAATGTATTTTGGAGGCTGGAACTTTTCTTCAATGCGAACGCGTGATTTGTGTCGCGTTCACGAAGGGTCTTGTTGGCAATGCATCGCGTTCGCGATGGTGAGGACGCGAACGCGAAGGGTAAAACTTCAGTCAGGAAATGTTAAAACCAGAACAGTCAACCCGCGAGCCTCATACACAAAAACGCTATTTTTGAGCTCCAAGAGAGGAAATTGACGGGGAAACGCTGGGATATCATTGGGAAATCATCGGGGGTAAGTTTCTTGATCTTAATTCGTTAGTTTATCATAAAATCCTTGATTATTTCACTGAAAATGGGAAATTAAAGGTGGGTTTGAACCCTAGGCCTAAAATTTAGGAAATCTTTAGTTTGAATGGGCAAACGGAGTCCGATTTCGATAAATTTTATATGCACGGACTCGTATTGAGATAAGGAAACCGAATATATAATTTTCGTGATTTTTCGATAAGCGTACCGGAAGTCGAGTTTTGGCAACTTGTGGATTTTGGTGTATTTTGAGTTGTTTTGATTGGGTAATGCCCAATTGGCCTATTTTGATGTGATTCTATTGATTTTTATCGGATACTACACTTGTGGAGGCCGACATTCGCGGCAAGAGGGTTATTTCTTAGCGGTTTTGTACCGGAGTCGAGGTAAGTGGCTTGTCTAACCTCATGTGGGGTAATTTTCACCCCTAGGATATTATGTGATTGTTTAAATGCCTTGTACGCAAGGTGACGGGCATGTACATGCGCTGGTTGTTGAACACATACTTTATTTAAAATGTCCGATGAGTGATATTCCTGTTTTTAGCTGTTAATTTGATATTTTACCCGGTAGTAGTTAGAAAAGCATGATTAGGTAGTACTTAACTTTTTAGTTGCCTAATTGTCTTATTTGAACTTCTTGATAATTATTGGCACTATTTTTCGGTGAAGTTATAGTTAAGCATAATTTATTCTCTCTCTGTATTCCTTTATTTGCTGTGATTGTGGACTGCGGGTTCAATTCCCGGAGACCCAGGGCTGTGGGTTCGATTCCCAGAGACCCGGAGTGATATTGGTAGGGCCTGCGGGTTCGATTCCCGAGATCCTGAGTTATTAGTAGGGACTGCGGGTTCGAATCCCGAGATCCTGAGTTATTGGTAGGGACTGTGGGTTCGATTCCCGAGATCCTGAGTTATTTGTAGGGACTGCGGGTTCGATTCCCGAGATCCTGAGTTACTTGTAGGGACTGCGGGTTCGATTCCCGGAGATCCTGAGTTATTGATTATTTATTGAGACATGGGCTACGGGTTCGATTCCCGGAGACCCAGAGGTACTGTCAATGATATTGTGGGTTCGATTCCCACAGGTCCTGGACTTATTAATTGAGTTTGTTACTTGTTGTTAGTTTTAATTGTAGACGGTTGCAGTAATCATTTATTGTTGTTATTTCGGAATAATTATCATTTATACTGCTTATTATTGTTACTATCATATTTGTAATTGTTTTCTCTCAGTAGGGCCCTGAACTTCCTCGTCACTACTCCAACGAGGTTAGGCTTGGCACTTACTGAGTACCGCCGTGGTGTACTCATGCTACTCTTCTGCACACTTTTGTTGTGCAGATCCAGGTACATCGGGACAGGCTCATATTAGGTGATTCAACAACATTTTGGGAGACCTCGAGGTATGATCTGCTACGTCCGCGGATCCGGAGGCCTTCCTTCTATTCTGATAGTATTAGTAGATGTTTTCCTTCATTTCGTTGTTAGATACTCTTTACACATAGAGCCACGATTGTATACTCTCTTTTAGTCTGTGTTGCCCGTGGGATTCCGGGTCTTAGTGGTGTTTTATACAGTGTGTTGACGAGTGTATGTGCCAAGCGGCACGGATTACATTCCTATTTATATTGTTATTCCGCTATTTCTTGTTTAAAGTTCATAGACTTGTATATTCCGCAACGTGTTAGGCTTACCTAGTCATGGGGACTGGGTGCCGTCATGACATATTCACGATTGGTGAACTAGGGTCGTGACACATGTATTGCCCTGTTTCTGATAGATCTTTATGCAAATATGAGCCTTTTCCTTTCTCTTTGTATGTTCATGTTCTTTGTTTTGTATAATATCAGGAAAAATCCTCATTTCAAAAAATATGAAACTAGGCCTAGAGAAAAGAAATGACTATTGAGGATTCATATACTATCCTTAACCAGTTTGATATTCAAGCTTGTTGTTGCTGCAGTTATCTACAGAATATTCAAAGTTTCTTGCCTTTGTTTCAATATTGAACAATCAGAGTTCAGAGGCATTGAAGATTACATATAACAAAAATGAAAAGTGAAGGCGATTAGAGTTGATTCATGGCCTAGCTTGACTGACTTCTTTTGAATGTCATGTTCTGTTCTTTTTTCCTTGGCACTTTGTACATGAGCATTCTTAGACATGATTATGTTGAAGGATAATGACTTTATTTATCTTCTTTTGTAGGTGGAGTAGATCAAGAAATGAAAGATGAAGGCAGTGAAAATCTAGACCTTACTTAAGATGAATTTTGAATTGCTATAGATGAATGTTCTAGGAATTATTTGTTATCAACCTTTTGAAACTTATTCTCTTGAAATTTATTAAACTTGTGCACTTGGGGTTTTGCTTTGTGGATATTATTAGCTTGTTGGATAATTAAGATTATTAATAGTCTCATCTTATGATTTATTTAAATTTTACTGTATTATAATTTATTATAGATACATATTTATTTATAATAGCGGTTTTATTTTTGTTTCAACTAAACTGTTACAATAGCCTATCAGAACCGTTGCAATAGGACACAAAGGATATTTCATTAGATAATATAAACCGTTGCAATAGGTCCTGTAAATCGTTCCAATGGGTAGTTAAAACCGTTGCAATAGCTTACATAAGTGTTGCATTACATAATATGGTAACGGTTATCAACCGTTGCATACACAATATGGTAATGGTTTCTAACCGTTCCAGTTAAAAAGAATAATCGTTCCAACAACAAAAGACAAAACCATTGCGATAGATGGCTCTATAGCAACGGTGACATAAACCATTGCAAGAACCGTTCCTATAGGTCTACTGCCACGGGGGCTGATGGAACGGGCTCTAAACCGTTCCAATAACTCAATGGCAACGGTTTAACTGTCTATTGGAACGTTTAACTATCTGTTACCATAGAGAAAATTTTCAGTACTGGATGAGCCTCATATGAAATGAAAAACACGCGGGGCCCCCTTATGATCTTTAATAAGAATGTTAGACTCGGAAAGACCGTTTAGCAAATTTCACGATCTTTCCTAAAGATAATAAGATGTAGATGTTATAGGCACGATTAAAATATATATTCCTAAATACGAGTGCACATTTATGTGACTCAAATATCAAATCCCGGCGAAGCTGAAATTTATTAAAGTCACGGGCGTACTGGTTGCGGTGTAACTCGAAATGCATTTTCGCAACGTCGTAAGTCATTAAAAATATCAAAACGGAACATTCACATTTGTAAAAGCATATAAAGGAATCAAATAAATCAGAAACGACAGTTGAGGGACCGTGCTAAAACCACAAAATTCAGGAGTGCATAACACCTTCTCCCGGGTTAACAGAATTCCTTATCCGGATTTCTAGTTTCGCAGACTGTAAAAACAGAGTCATATTTCCTTGGATTCGGGATTAAACCAGTGACTTGGGACACCATTATCTTCCAAAGTGGCGACTATGAAATCTAAATAAATCCAGTTCCGATTATCCTTAAAGTGGAAAAACACCTTCCATGTTGTTATTATTATATCCTATCCCGGGGTGTAGTAGTAATCAACGGGGTATACTTTATTTTTCGGAAAAAGGTAGTAAAATGGGAGGTGTGACACCTACAGCTAGACCCGAGCAGCCTAACTTAATCTCAGTATCCAATAACATGTGTTTCACCTATTCCGAATTCCAGGTTCCAAGGCCTTCTCTTAGAGTATTTCAAAGTTACAAGGGCTTTGAGGAATCCTAGGCAATGCTTACACCCTAGAGATTAGATTTAGTAGTGCAATGTGTAGAATTACCAGCCCTTAGGCATCCAAGTTCAGAGGGAGCTCCAGGATTCCTAACCATGGCTTACCACAGGGGGTAGGACTTAAAGGACTAAGAATAAGTGCAAAGTTAGGGAGGAACCTTAGCGGGAGGTAGTCATACACAGCCATGGAATAGACTGGCACACTCCTAACCTCTTGCTCAGATTCCAAACAATAAGAGCAACTTCTTATAGAGTCAAACTCAGGTCTGAAGGGTGATCAGGACACCAATAGACCTAAATTAGAACTTATCACATAAGGGGAGGAAGACTGGGAAAGCAATTAAGTATAGACTGAGAAGAGTCTAGTTCTGCATCACAGGCAGCAATTTATAATGCTGCTTTGACCCAGGATAATACTCACATACAACGGGAATATAGGGAAAGGGATTGAAACATAACTTGAAAATATATAGCATGCTTGAAGAAAATTACATAGTGCAAGAAAGCATAAATAAACACACAAAGGGGAAAGGGGTAGAAGTAGAGAAGTTGAACATATAACAAGGGTTGTTATTTAACTAGGAAAACATACCAGTTGTAAGTTTAGAATAGCAAAATAGAAACAACAAACAAACAGCCAGGCAATCAATAGGGACAAACTCGAAAAGCTCCCACAAATACTTGGGAACTGAGACAGTTGGATGCAGAGTGCTCAATAGTGGTATAGAAAATAAAAGAGTAGTAATGGTAGTAGTAAAGAATATTGTTAGACAGAGATATGAATTCTGATTTTATTTTCAGTCCAGAATTCGATTGTGGAGTGAAGAGAAGAGCATGTATTTATAGTTGAAATCAGGCAGACAAGCAAGGAAAGAAAATAATCGAGTATCAATCAGAAAACAATCAGTAGAAGGGAATTCCTTTAATTAGGGAGTTCAAGCTAGAATAACAAGGGCAGAGTTTTAATTAAGGAAAGAAAATCAAGTAACCTGTTATGAAATAAAGGGTAAATACATAGGAGAAGCCTTTTTTGTAAAAACAATACACGGTTAGATAAATAAGGCAAGGGTAAAATCAATCAATCACATTGTAAACCGGAAATCAAAGATTCGAACTTAATAATGAATTAAGTCAGAAAATAGGTCCAAATCAAACAAAGAGAATCAAATAAATTCATATAGAAATCAGTCCCCAAAAATTAGGGTTTATTATAGAGTAAAAGGTTTAACTATAAAGACAGTGTAGACTTAAACATGCGAGGCTAGAATTAATAGAGTAGTCATGCAATCAAAGTAGAAGAACCTGGCCGTGGATGAAATCAAAAGGTCTTGCAAGGCTTAGCAATAATCAGAAAACATGAGAAGAGCTTCTATGAATTAGGGATTTTGAAATCAAATAGGAAGGGAAACAATCACACACAAGTTGTTTAAAAAAACCCTAAAATCTAGGGTTTGTGCTATTAATTTAGTGTAGAGATGAAAGAAAATAAAACATGCAAGAATGCATTCAGAAAAACCCACAGGAACTAAAAAAAAGTATTTTACAAAAACATGGTGAAAGAAAAATACAGTAAAAGGAATCACAGTAGGAGCACATAGGAGCCATGGTAGAGAAAATACAGTAAACGAAACATATATGAAACAGAGTCGAACATGTAAAATTGGAGAAACCCTAAGTCGGAGAAGATGAACGGCTTTGAAAGAAAAATTTTGAAAGAGATTTAAGAAGTCGTTTGAAAACCTTAAAATAAACATGGATCAGTTACAAATCCAAGGAAAACAAAGGAAGAAAAACCTCGAACAAGCTTTTTAGGGTTTCTCAGAAACCCTAGAAATGAGAAGGCATGGAAAGCTCTAGTCTTGAGCCGAAGGCAGACTCACAAGGCAAGGATTCGCCAGAAGGAGGCCGGAAATAGTCATAGAACCAAAATCAGAGGACCTATGAACCGGGGATCTTCAAGATCGGACTTTGATCTTTGAACAAAGGGGTCATAGAAGGGAGTGAGGGTGAGTATAGGTTTGCACGAAGCTTGGAGGCCATGGTTTTCGGTGAAACAAGATCGGAAAATGGTCGGAGAAGGGCTAGGGTTTCATAGGTGGTTGAGAGCATTTGGGGATGGAGAGGGTTCAAAGGCGGCTGCTGAAGAGAGAATGGTGGAGATTAGGGTTGGGGTCACGCTTAATTTAGGAAAGGGGAATGTGGATCGTTGATTAAAATAATCAACGATCCTGATTTAAATGGGGTTCTGGGTGGGTTAGTTAATAGGGTATGGGTCGGGTAATTTGTGAAATTGGGTAGTGTAGTTGGGGGTTATATTGGGCTAAAAATTAAATAAAAAGGGCTACAATTTAAATAGCCAATTTTCCCCAATTTTGAATTTTACAAAATAGTAAATGATGTTCAAAAATCAAATTAAAATACTGAGTTAATAAACAATGCATAAGTACTAATTTAAAAATATTAGGAATGATGTTTTGATTACAAATGCTATCAAATCAAAAATGGGCTAAAATTGCAATTTCATGTAATTTTAGTTTACAAATACCAAATAGGATTGTAAAATTATGTAAAAATTGTGTAAAATATAATTTCGTGTAAATGTGAGAATACAATAAATTATTCACCCAAACGAAAAGTTTTGGGAATAATTATTGCACTTTATAGTGCGAAATAGGCCATAAATTGGTTTTAAAATCCTTGAAAAATGTGGAAAAATACCAAAATCTTTGCGGATGCTTATATATGCATATACATGCTATTTTGAAAGTGTTTTGAGTATAAAAATACATAGGAAAAAAATGGGTATCAACAATACCTTCTTCGATACTTTCTCCCAACTTGATGATGTCGGAGAATTTCTGACCCTCGATCAACATCAATTTCTCGTAATATTGCCGATCCTGAGCTCATAAAAAGAAACTGTTCATCTATTCTTCCTCGAGGGCTGGCCTAACTTGGCACCTTCTGACCTCCAACGAGTTTCATACTCGCGAAAGGTTTCTATGGGCTTCTTCTTCAGATTATGGTTATAATACACATCCGGTGCATTTTCGGTGTTAAACCTGAACCGGTCCATAAAGCCGGACGCCAGAATGCATGAACTAACCTTTCGGAAGGGGAATAAAAATAAAAGAAAAATAACAAAAACAAAAAAGGTAACAAGTTAGTGCGGGTTGCGAAACAATACTGCACTATTTAAACACATTGTGCGAGAATATAAATCTCGCCCTAATTTGGGTGCCTCATTGTGCCCGAGGTAGGCCTAGCGACATATAGTTTTGGAGAACTTATAATGCTAAATGCCTCGTTTTATTGATAAAAATAACATAAATCCAAAACGACTCTAAATAACAGAAAATAAAATGTCACTATTGGCCTTATTACATCATTAAAAATAAAGAATAAGCGACTCCTAACTACTTGGTCCTAGAAGGACCTTCCTCAGATTTGGCATTTTTGGCTCCATCGAACAGCTCCATCAACTCGCGCACTCCTAGCAGTAAGTAGGCTCGAGCCAGATGTACGACTGCATTTCTTTCAGCGTTCTGACAATCTTTAATCCTTTTGATGAACTTTCCTTCCAACTCTACTAGACCCTGCTCCAAATACCCTAGCCGATTGTTGGTGCTGACAGCATTTTCTTTCCACTCCTCGATCAATTTCTGATGGGCTTCTTGTATTTCCTGATGCTCACTTTCATACTCTTGAATTCTCTTGCATAGCTGATTGTACTTAACCCGTGCTTCATCATGCTTATCAATAATTTTGTGACTTTGAACAAACCCGGGGTGCCCCATGCCATTGTCCTTTAACCAACCTGAATAGTGTGGCAAACAAGCGGCGTGATACATGTCTGACTCAACAGATTCTTTCTCCAAGATGATCTTGCTATGACAAAAATGCTGAGCTTGACACCGGTGATGGCTATCATCATCCTGGAAATCAACCCTGAGGTGATTTGTCTTTTCGACCCTTGGTATGATTTGCTTCCTTCCAGCTTGCCTCATGGCTCGGAGAGGAACTTAAGGATAAGTTACCCTCAAACCAATCAGTATGAGAAATGGCACATCTCGGGATCGAACAATGAACTCATCTGTGGGGAACCATTCCAAGATCCATTGTACCTGGTCCTCTTTCATATTTTCAAATACTTCGACCCATCCTCTAGCGTCCTCTAGCTGTGCAAACATTCTAGGCATGAAATTCATACGCCCTGGTTAATGGAAGGCGATATGATCATCCCAATCTCTACGTAAGATCCCTTGTCGGTATTCCCCTTTCTGGAGGTGTTCCATGAGCCATAACTGAAATAGCAATATACAACCCTCAAAAGGAGTGACTTGTTGTTGACAATTGTTCAAGGCACGGTATATCTCCACAATGATCAAGGGCTATATGCTGAAAGTCTACCCCGCAATCCCTTCTATCAAAGTTTTGGTTACCATCGCTAGTCGGGTGTGGATTCTAGCCTTCTTCATAGGGAACACGATCATTCCCAAAAAACAAAACATGAAGACAATGACCCTCCCATGGACATGTCCCAAAGAGGTGATAGCAAACTCGTTTGAATGAGTGCGGTATGACTTTCTATGGTTGCATCTCTCGTATAGATTGTCAAATAGGATATAGGAATTCTTCAAACATGTTAGGTCTGGATTCTTTTTCAAACCCATCATCTTAAGTAAACTCATTCCTTTGTGATTCTCGGGCATGAGCAAACCTGGCGTCTCCCAAGGAATTCCGACTTAACCCCCTATCTCTTGAAGCAATAGAGTCATTTGGGTCACCTAAATGGAACACAAACTTGTCACTATCCCAAAACAATGTTGCAACATCTATGATTCTGTTGTTGGGTTGAATCTCTAGGAGGGAAGGCAGATTCCCTAAGTATTTGCGAACAAGTGTTTGATCACTAGAATGAAGGTCAATCCACCAACTTAGCAGCCTTGAATGGATGTTGGTCACCATGCCAAATCTGGGGATCTCGTGCCTCATTTTCTGCAAAACAGATTGTTAGGCCCTTACCCCCGCCAGACTCGACTTAATTAAATCAATAATTAGCATAGCAAGCATTCAAGTTCTATAAATAAATACACAGAATATGGAGGCGTTCGTTTGGGTTTCAAGGAAATCCAGTGGACTTTGGACAAGGCTATCTTAGTGAGTCATTATGTGGACAACATAATTAACTCGTAGGTTTGACCATGATTCATGTACAATTTAACAGAGTAAGGTTTCTATTTTGAAGTGGTAGATCGGTACCCTTGAGCGGACAACTCAAGAGGGAAAAGCACAGAACCATCGACTATACCGTTAATTAACTGGTTTTACCGCAAATACGCCTTTGCCAAATTTAGGGGGTGATATTATTGGAAGTGCGCAACTACTCATTATAAGCATTGCTATAATATTTATTTTGGCACGAGTGAGATGTGATGTTGAAAAATGCAGTTACAAGAATAAAGCATATAGCATTTATTTTCACGTTCATAAAGTAAAGATTCCAATAGATGTTCGAAAGATTGTAATGGAATCGAAATAATGATAAGGCAGTAAAGAAAGAAATTAAAAGAAAGGAAAACACGAAGAGCCAAGTTAGTAATTACGATGAAGTAATTGAATGCAGGAAATAAAAGCGATTAAGGAAACATTAAAGTCACAAAAGCATGTAATGGTAAAAACCTTAAAAAGTCCCTAGCAGAGTCGCCATGCTGTCGATGCCCCCCTTTTTGCCCCCTAAAGAAGACGGAATCGGGTTTACGATATTATGGACAAAACAACTCTTATTCCCTTTTGAGAAATTGGGTTTTGAGAGTTTGGAGAGTCACCACCTAATGATTATAGTGCATTAGGACACTTTTTAAGAAATAAATATGAAAAACCAGAGTTCGGGTAAGGGCTTAAATTTATCTCGAGGGGATAGTGTGGTTCCCGGTCATGCTATAATTGTGACTTTAAATGCATGTAAACAAATAAACAAACAAGTATTCCAAACATGGGACATGGTTACAAATAAGAACATGAAAAGTACTTAGAAGTGCTGAAATTTCGAAGGAAATAATTTTGTGATTAAAGGAGACATACGCAAATAAAGGAAAAGAAGTTAAATAATTGGTACAAATAACTTAAAAGAAGTTCAAGAAGCGAAAGTTGAAGATTGGACAGCTTACATAATTCTAAAAATATTTAAAATAAAGAGAAAGGGGGTCATAGGTTTATACATTACATGGATCATTCGCACAAGACTAGTAACCAATTGTACGCATAGTGTTATCATGTCATCACTATCTCCATGTCTACCCTTCCCACCCCGTTAAGGTATTAGAGCGCGGAATGGTATCGTTCGCCTATTGCATGCTATTACTATCCCAAACTATTAGTCCCGGGGCGTTAGGACTTCAAATCCTAAAGGGGAAGAAAAGGGATAGATGCATGTATGGAGTTTAAAGGACAAAATGCTAATTTCGACAAACAAAACAAGTAGCAAGTAACGAGGACCAAACAAACAAACAAAGGCTTATGTAAAAAAACGTAAGTCACATAGCATTTAGTCTAGCTTGCCTTACATATACTGATTTGTCCTTTACATTAAAATTAAACGGCGGACAAACTAGTTTAATACATAGAGTTGGATAAAAGGTCTGCATTAGGCAACCCGGATCCAATTGTCAGGAATTAAGGTATTTTACACAGGTTATTGGTTAAGTACCTAATACAGAAGAGTTTGAAATAGCGGATTGAAAATTGCAGAAGTCGAAGATGGCTTTGAAATCAGGAGTAAAATACAGTAATGTTATAAAGAAAGGTTTCAAAAGTGAAGAGACCTTAATAGTAAGAAAGTAAAGACTATTTTGAAATAGCAATTTCCCGAAACGAACTAGAATTTAGGAAGATGGTTAAAGGATTGGTTTTAGAAATTAAAAATACAAGTTTGGAAAATTTAAGGAAATTATAGATCTACGAGAGATTTAAAAAAAATGGACGGACCATGCACGAGTTTCAAAAAAACAAGCAGGTTTGGACAAACTTTGTTGAAACGTTTGAGTCTAATTTACATATTATTACACACATTAGGCGAGTTTAAACTCCTATAGGTATAGTATCTATATATTGATTTTTTAATACTTCTCGCTGCTATTAAACGGTGAAGGAATGAGAATTTGATTACCCTAGAACTTTCCTAGCATTTGTACATTTTCTATAGGCATGATTTCTATATACAACTTGATATATGGATATTAAGTCCTATAGGCAGGATTTCTAATGATTTGCCATATGACTGAATATTAAATCTTATAGGCATGGTATCTACCCTTTTGTGCAATAAAGTAAAATAAACACCTCCCACACCCTTTTACTAATATTCCCCAAGTTCTTGTTTTACAAGATTATTACAGAACCAGAAGAAAGAAAGTTTACAAGAAAATACATCATAGCCTACAGCTAGATCCGAGAAGCCTAATTCAATATTAATGTCCAATAACATGTGTTTCACCAAATCCGGGTTCCAGATCTCCCAAGACTTCTCTTATCCAAAGTGTTTCAGAGTTCCAAGGAGTCTCGAGGGCTCCAGGCAGTTCTTACACTCTGGATATTATAATAGAATAGTGTAGTGCAGAATAGCCAGCCCTAAAGCATCCAAGTAAGGAGGGAACTCCAGGGTCCCAAATATAGACTGGCACACCCCTGACCAGTTACTTGGTCCGAACAAATCAAGAGCAGACCTTAGAGGTCAGACTTGAGTCTGGATGGTTATTAGGACACCACCAGGCTTGAGTCAAGGCTCAACACATAAAAGGAAAGGGGAGCGGGGATTGATTTGAGTAGAGGTTCAAGAGAACCTGGTTCAAAGTCATGGGTGGCAATAATAGGATGCTACCATGACTCAAAATTGCACTCACACACAAGAGGGGGCCAAATGGGAGGGACTCATATCGACAAGCATCTACAGAAATACAAGGAAAGCAAGAAAGTTTAATAAACTAAGGGTGCAGAAGCATTAAGAAGGAGAGCATAACAGACTAGGATGAATACCTAGTGCATAAAATAAACACATAGTTTTGAGGGTATTATTTAACTAGAGGGACATACCAGTTGAAGGCAAAGTAATGCAGGGCATTACTGAGTTTTAATATACAAAATAGTGAGCAATGGTGTGCAAGGGAGTGAGCAGCAATATGCAGAAAGTATGCAGAGAAAGCAGCAGTAGGCAAAGAAGTGAGCAGCAGTAGTAGTGAAGTGAGCAGCAATAGCAGACTCAAGCAAGCAGCAATGTAGAAAGAGAGCAATAAAACAATAAAGTAGCCTAAAGTTCAGCCTGGGTTTCAAATCAGCTTGAGTAACCAATAGTCACAAGAGAGGTAAGAGAGGTTGTGTAGAAAACAAGAGAGAACACTGAATATTTTTGTGTAAGAGAGAGTTCAAAATGAATTCTGTTCTTTTTTCAAGTGAGAAGAGGGGAGGAGTACTTATAGTTTTTGAGAGCCAATAGAGAATAGGGTAACAGGTACCTAATTCTAGAAAAATTACCAATTGGAACCAATCATAGAACCTAATTCAAATTAATGAGGGATTCATGATTCGAATGAGAGTACATGCTATATCAAATAAAGGAAAAAATCAATCAAACGACTAATTACACCATAGTAAGAATAATAGGCATGTGGTATATAATAAGGGCCAGATACATAATACTCAAATAAGGAAAATATATGCTGAGTACCAGAAAATATGTTTAAAAGCATAAATATGGTAAGCATATAAATTAACTCCGAAAATCAGTCAAAGAATCACGGACAAGACCAAAAATAGAGGGAATCAATACCAAGTATAGAGAGCATCTCACTTAATTCAAAAATTAGTGTAAGAACATATAAGGAAATTACATAAAAATTAGGGATTCAAAAAGATGCACAGAATCATTCGAATAATAATTAGACCTATAAACATGATAGGCGTGAAAATCAGAGAACGTTAAGCAAGAAAATCACAATTTCAACAGAAGATTGGAACCCTAGTAAATCTCAAAACATGGAGCTCCGAATAAAAGCTTATAACATAAACACAATAGGCATAATCACATAATACTCAAAAAGAAGCAGAAGATATAGTGATTTTGAAAGGGGGTCGGAAACCCTAATTTTGAAAAGAAGAACAAGACGTTGAAAAGAACTTGAATAATCAGAGAAATCGAGTAGTAAGCAGTGTAAAACACAAAGAATAAACTAAAAATCATTTTATAAAGACACAGATTAAGAGACCTAGGAAAAAATTAGGATTTTGCAATAAAATCAGTGAAGTAAGGAACCTGGCTATGAAACTCGTTAATAATGGAGTTTAAAGCAACATCGGACTGAAAACCACCGGAGATAAGGCCGAAATAAGCAAGCAAGGCTTCCAGGAATCGTCTTTCATGGTGGAACTCTCTGGGGCTTCGAGGCTCAGAGATAAGCAACGAGACAAGGTTCCATGGCAACTAGAGGTCGAGATGAGTGAGGATGGAGTTGGTCGGAGATACGACGAAACCGATGGGAAAAGAACTAGAAGTTTCTAGAGAGAAGGAGGAAACGAAGTCTAAGAGAGAGACTAGTCTCTTTGCAAATGTGGGTAAAGGGAGGGGGTCGTTTAACTTAAATTAGGTAAGTGAATCTGGGTCGTTGATCTTGTTTGATCAACGGCTCAGATTGAAATAGATGGGTCGGTTTAACTGAATTGGGTGTGGGTCGGGTTAGTTTGAGATATGGGTTGTCTGAAAGTGGGTTAAAATTTGGGTCAATTTGGGCTATGTTTGCAAATGAAATCTGGCCATCTTTTAAATAGCCAATTTCTCACTTTTTTATTTACAAAAAATAGTTAGAATGATTTGAAAAACAAATTGAAGACACATAACTAAGTAGTAATATATAAATATTAATCTAAAAATACCAGAAATGATTTTATAATTATAAAATATAGTTAATTGTAAAATAGGCTATAATTACAATTTCATACAATTTAGCTTTAGAAATTCAAAACAAATTATAAAAATATGCAAAAATAATATCAATTATATTTTATTCTAAATATGAGAATGAAATATGTTATTTGTCAAAAATGATAATTTGGGAATAATTTTGGATTTGGTACTGTTAAAATAGATAATAAATTAATTCTAAAAACCCTTAAAAAGTTGGGGAAAAATACCAAAACCTTTGGGCATGCTTATATATGCATACATATATTATTTTGAAAGTATTTGAGTATATATAGAAAAATATATATGGAAAAATTGGGTATCAACGCATATGCGGTGGGTCGTCCACTAAAAAGAAAATTGGGCTGGAGCCAGGACCGCAGAAGCTGCATTTTTTACCGCAAAAGCGGAACCGCATACGGGAAAATAATTCCGCAAAAGCGAAAAAGGTTGGAGGCAGAGAGCTTGTTTTAAATCAGGGTTTTGGCTCATTTCACCATTTACTCATGGCTTGGGGCGATTTTCAGAGAGCTTCAAAGAGGGATTTCGTCGTCTATGTTAAGGTAAGATGCTCCTACTCATTTCCAAGTTAAATACAAGATTATACCATGGAATTAAACATGAAAAGTTGTTGGAAAATTGTGGTTTTGAAAGAAAACCTAGAAAACTTGATAAATTAGATTTTACCACGAATTTGAGCATGGAATTATAAGTAAATTATATATATGAGCTAGTGAAGTTTTGGGTTCTGTACATCTTCGAGAATTTTCAGAATCTGGGCACGTGGGCCCAAGTGCATTTTAGTCGTTTCACTAAGCAGAGTTGGAAATTTGAATAATAGGAATTGTTAATAAGTATTTGAGTATGTTCTCTTTGGTTTGTCGTTAATTGGCTAGTTTTGGTGCATTGTGTGTCGGTTAAAGCCTTCAGAAGAATGTAGAATGCCGGTTATGAGTCTTCGAAGTGAGGTGAGTCTCCTTTCTAACCTTGTAAGAGGAAATTGTCCCCATAGGTGAAATAATTGATTATGTGCTCCTATATGTGGGGGCTACGTATGCACGAGGTAACGAGAGTCCGTGCGTAGCTACTATTATGCTATTGTCCGGGTAGTTAGGACCTATAAGCATGTTGTATGGGTCATAATTCGATTCCATGATAATCAATAACATCGATCTTCCCTTTCGACTAACACAAACATAACAGGCGCCGAGACCACAATGATTTAGAATACTACTCGTACTCGCCTAAAACCTCGGCCGGGGTCGCAACTCTTCGGATATGTCCGAAATAACCTCCTAACGTGGGCCCGATCTCCAAAAAGGTCAACTCGCACAGCAATGTCTACAAATACAGGAAGAGCAATCAGAAAAGGCATTCCACTCTTTCCCCATCGGGGCTCTAAGAAATACAGAGTAAAACACAGAGTGAGAACCCAAGACAAAAACAGAATGAAGGTAGATCGAATGAAACATGATTGTAAAGATCTGAACCTCTTCATGGAGAGGCAGATTGTTCTCTTATCATGAATAAAGATCACCGATATTTTATGTTACCAATACAAATATTTCTATTATATTTTCCCATATTAAATTTCGGATATATTAGGACTTGCTATGATTGGCATTAAATTACATTGATTGTTTTGAATTCATAAATGCTTATTAACATTTTGAGTCAAACAATTTGGCGCTTTGGGGATTTCCTAGCAAGATCATGTACCTCTTCCCGAAGTCAAAAGCAAAGAGAAAATAGCGAGAAAAGGGTTAGTAACCCCATCAGAGCAAGCCTAATTCATCTCGTCCACACGCCAATACTCGGGCTATGAGCCCTCGACTCAAAATATTCAACAAATGTTCAACGACAGTTGAGCTAGGGCTCAGGCCATGAGTCTTCGCCGAATCAATTCAACCACGGTTGAATCTATGTTCGGGATACGAGCCCTCAACTCAAAATATTCAACAAATGTTAAATGACAGTTGAACTGGGACTCAGGCCATGAGCCTTCGCTGAATCCATTCAACCACAGTTGAATCGATGTTCGGGATATGAGCCCTCGACTCAAAATATTCAACAAATGTTCAACGACAGTTGAACTGGGACTCAGACCATGAGCTTTTGCCAAATCAATTCAACCACAGTTGAATCGATGTTCGGGCTACAAGCCCTCGACTCAAAATATTCAACAAATGTTCAACGACAGTTGAACTGGGACTCAGGCCATGAGCCTTTGCTGAATCAATTCAACCACAGTTGAATCGATGTTTAGGCTACGATCCCTCGACTCAAAATATTCAACAAATGTTCAACGATAGTTGAACTGGGACTCAGGCCATGAGCCTTCGCCGAATTAATTCAACCACAATTGAATCGATGTTCGCACTACGAGCCCTCGACTCAAAATATTCAACAAATTTTCAACGACAGTTGAACTGGGACTCAGGCCATGAGCCTTCGCCGAATCAATTCAACCATAGCTGAATCGATGTTTGGGCTACGAGCCCTCGACTCAAAATATTCAACAAATTTTCAACGACAGTTGAACTGGGACTCAGGTCATGAGCCTTCGCTGAATTAATTCAACCACAGTTGAATCAATGCCCGGGCTACGAGCCCTCGACTCAAAATATTCAACAAATGTTCAACGATAGTTGAACTGGGACTTAGGCCATGAGCCTTCGCCGAATCAATTCAACCACAGTTGAATTGATGTTCGGGCTACGAGCCTCAAAATATTCAACAAATATTCAACGATAGTTGAACGTTGAACTGGGACTCAGGCCATGAGCCTTCGCCAAATCAATTCAACCACAGTTGAATCGACGTTCGGGCTACGAGCCCTCGATTCAGGATAATCGACAACAATCGAACTGGGGGAAACCCAAATGAAACAACCAGTTATAAAGCAACACGAAAAGGGAAATTCTCCCTTAACTCAAAGGGATAGTTGCGGGCCCCGCTCATCCATCCCAATCCAAACATTGTCCAAAACAAAAACAACAACAAAATGAAAAAGAAAGGAGAAAAACAATAATACACGGCAACAACCGTCAAGAAAATCATCAACCAATCACTTTTTTACTAGGGTCATCGTCAATACCGTGTGTCGTAGCATCAAAACCGCACTCCTCACGAGCCTCCCGCGCCCTTTGGTGCGCCCCTTCGAAAAATGCTTCAGAAATGATGCCGGCTTCGAACGGGTGCTTGTATATATCTCGTTTGGCCTCAGCATAAACCCAAGCCTCACTGGAGCTACCCATAAAGGTGGATTGTTCTTGAATGCGCCTATTCTCTTCCTCCAGGAGCGCAATTTGCCCCGCTGCATCCTGAGTGCCCCGCTCCAGGACCCTAATCCGCTCCTCAAGGCTGTGGTCCCTGAAGGCAGCAGCATCTCTCACCAACGACAACTGGGAATCGTTGGCACGGATAACCTCTTGAAGTTCGTCTGCCCGGGCTGAGGCTTCGGCCAACCTATGCTTCAAAGCGGCCACTTCTCCTTCTAGCGCAACGACCTTCCCGCTCCATTCCGAGGTAACCTCTGTCACCTTGGTCAAACAGAAGCGCTCACTCTCTAACGACGCCCTCCGTCCAGCCTCAAGTTCGTCGCTCATCTAACGCAACTAATCTTCCAAGGCCTCTATGCGATCGAGCGCCTGACTCGTCTGCAGCTCCTTCCTCGCCAACTCTTCAACTAGCGCCTAATTATGGGGATCAGTCCTTATGCACTCGCTAAGCTTCCTACACTTGTTCCGGTACCGACGACACCTATCAAGTACGCGTATAAGCACCCCGGACCGAACATTGGCCGGGCGAAGACTCTCTACCTGCAACAAAAATTCCTGCAAAACGAAAAAAATCGAAGGCGTCAGACAGGGATACAGAAGCTTGTAAAGAAAGGGAAATAAGGTGCAAACAAGCAAGCAGTCACCCTGCAATACATACCTTCATTCCCAACACAGCCACCTCATTCATCAAACCAATGTCCAGCACCCCCCTCAGCGACTCGTTCTCAACCGCAAAACATAACTGACCATGTTGCGGCACCAAAGTAGTGTCCCGCAACAACAAGTTCTCATTCATAGGAATCTCAATTATACGCGGCCTCCCGTCAAGATGGACTGCCGTATTCGTGATCCCGTCATGAAACATGCGGACATCTTTAGAGTCCAAATCAGAGTCGGACATAGAACCCTCTCCCGCCGCCGCCACTTCCGTCGAAGGAGTGCTTGAACCACCAATGTCTACAACCACTCGAGAAGGCTCTCCCATCTCGACCATATGAGTGGAAGATTGAGCGGTAGGGGAAGAACTCCCCTCTCGATCCTCTCGAGCCTGAGCCTTATCTCCTTCTGGCCCGTCACCTGGAGCGTGTGCCACGTCCACATCCTCCCTCGCCCCTGAAGGGGGGGAATCCACATTTATCACATCGATAGGAGCAGGTCGAGCCGCTGACGGGGCCGGAGGAGAAATGATCCTCCACCTGATCAAAGGCCTATCCTCCTTATCACAGGAAGACAAGCCATCTTGCAGACGAATAGTCCCCGACGGACCTCCACCACAGATTAAAGGACGCATAGGAGACGGTGCCACGGAGATTCGACCGATACGGCCCTGGGCACTTGGCTCGGCACCGGCGCAATAAAAAATTTGGCAATCGCACCAGGCCGCCTGAATACTAATTGAAGAGCCCTACCTCGGTATACCATCCCTG
The DNA here is from genome assembly GCA_032618575.1 of Nicotiana noctiflora. NCBI lineage: Eukaryota > Viridiplantae > Streptophyta > Magnoliopsida > Solanales > Solanaceae > Nicotiana > Nicotiana noctiflora. The sequence continues at coordinate 15,022 of JASVEL010006324.1, read as the reverse complement.
CAGATAAAAGACTAGGTCAGTCCCACGTTATAGCAAAGATTGGAACAAATCGCACACAAAGAATGCAAACCTCCTACCTACAGCCTGCCCCCGGCCATATCTCTTTCAAAAAGACGACCACCAACAGACCCCCTCAGTATACGGGAAGACGACTTCGAGCCACCCGCGTAGACCGGTGAATAGAGGCGAAAGTGACCTATCAGCTACAGAAATAACAAAAACAGTGACTGTCCAAAAATAAAGAAAGGGAAAGAAGTCAATCCTATCAAAGAAAAAGTGTATAACTGACGTCTGTAATTCCAAGTCTCTAGGAATCTTGGAGAGGGCGCCACCAAATGTCCAGTCCGAATATAGAAAAATTGTTCAAACTGACGAGGCTCGACCTCTTCGTCCAGAGCAGCCATCAAACCCTGCGACCCGCGGGGAACCATCTGGAGCATACTCCCCCGAACTCGCTAGGGGGCGTATAGAGCAAGCACGTGCTGCAGCATAACAGTCAGGCCAGCTAACTCCACAAACTTTAGCAACATCGCCATAAGCTTGTATAGAGACGGGGTAAGCTATCCGGAACACACATTGTAATATCGATAAAGGTCGACAACCAGATTAGGAAGTAGGACCCTGAATCCCAATCTGGAAGGATAAGAATAAAATACACAATACCCAGCATGGTCGGTATGGACCCTCTCCTCCGGCTGGGCTAGCATGATGTCAGCATGGGAAGGTGTGAGTCCTTTCTCCCGTAACTGGGTCAAACCTACTTCCCCAATTAACAGGGCTTCATCCACGGGGTCATATCCACCGTCGACGAAAAAATCCACCACCAAGCTCCCGGCTGCAGGAAGAATATCATCCACTGGTGGAGCCCTCTCAGTTTCATTTTTCCCGCCATCCATGAGCACCGAGGATTGTCCTTCGATCACCGGAGGATTAATCGGTGCCACCCATGGAAACACTTCACGAAAGGAAGAACCAGCCATTGACCAAAGTTGCGTGAAAGAGTAAAACAAGAGTGTTGGACTCGATTAAGAACGAGTAAGAATGTTTCACAGAGAAGAAAAAATCTCTAAAGTTCACTGGAAATGAAAGCTGCAAATAAACCATGGAATGCTAAGAATCAAGTATTCCAAACCATCTTATAGGAAACAAAATCGACTCTTGGGAAAACGGACAGGCGCCATTAAATGCATAATCCAACCATCGAAAAATGGTTCTATTCTACCGAAACGGTCGCCATCACGATTAAGGCCATAGCGCATGAGTCAAAGTCGTGGTCGCTGCGTCAGTTATTATGAGAAAATGAACGACTCATCATCCTGGGCGATTAGACCCTACGTCTTCAAAGTCTATATGAACAAAAAGTATCCCAATTTATAATTACGGCGTACTGACCGTCTCCATTTTCCAACAATGTTCGTATGCAAGGCCGGAACCTCATTATACGAAAAGAAATAGCAAGGAGACGCCACGGTCTCGTTATGGGCGGTTGTAATTCCCTCTCTCGCCCAAAAAGGGGTCATTCTTCGATCGATAATATTCGCTCATCAATTTCGACCTCGAGGCGACCAAGATAAGCGGAGGGACTAGTTGTATGGGTCATAGTTCGATTCCACGAAAATCAATAAGATCGACCGTCCCTTTCGACTAACACAAATATAATAGGCGCCGAGACCACTATGATTGAGAATACTATACGTACTCGCCTAAAACCTCGGCCGGGGTCACAACTCTTCGGATATGTCCGAAATAACCTTCTAACTTGGGCCCGATCTTTAAAAAGGTCAACTCGCATAGCAATGTCTATAAATACAGGAAGAGGAATCAGAAAAGGCGTTCCACTCTTTCCCCATGGGGGCTATAAGAAATACAGAGTAAAACACAGAGCGAGAACCCAAGACAAAAGACAGAATGAAGGTGGATAGAATGAAACATTATTGTAAAGATCTGAACCTTTTCATGGAGAGGCAGATTGTTCTCTTATCATGAATAAAGATCACCGATATTTTCTTTTTCCAATATAAATATTTCCAGTATGTTTTCCCTTATTAAATTTCGGATATGTTACGACTTGCTATGATTGGCCCTTCATTTACATTGATTATTTTAAATTCATAAATGCTTATTAACATTTTGAGTCAAACACATGTTATATTTGGATTATTTATGAACTCATTGATTGTTTGAATTGTTTAAATCACCTTGGATTGGTAAAGCAATTTAAAAAGAAATTTAATATTAATTTTATATAATTGTTAAAAAGGTAAATATCCTCGATAAATTCTTAGTTGGCTACTTGAGCGTGTATTTTATGTGTATCTGCGTCGCATGCACGATTCGAGAGCAAGATATGTGCTTATTTATAGAACAAGCCGAACGCCTTAGCAGATTTAAATAGATGCATCTATTGGTCTGGGCTGTTCAACCCTCGGCAGTGCACAGTTTACATTCCTGTTAGATCGGGCTGTCGCTTCGGTGTGATTTGTGCATGTTATTTGTCATTTGAGGATTTTTTAACCGTGAGATTTGCCCTTCGTGGCTTGATAAAAATTGACAAGATAATAAAAAATAAACCTTGGAAGCCCTTGATTAATTGTTGAAGGTATTTACCTTTTTTTCTTGCTTCATGAATTAGAACTACTATATGAATCCATGATTATCCTCGCATTTATAGAATATTGTTGATTGCCCTCTAATGAGTGTCGAAGTTGGCCATCTCGTTTCTACTTCTTCGAGATTAGGCGGGATACTCATTGAGTACACGTTGATTACGTACACATACTACACTTCTGTGCATTTTTATTGCATGTCCATTGTATTTCGAATAGAGGTTGTATTTTACTTTCCTTATCAGTAGTTGCTCATGCACTAGTGACACCGGGTTTTGGGATGGTTTTCGGAAGACTTGTACTAATCATTCTTTTTTTAATTTGAATTGAGGTGGAGATCATTTTAATTATGAAAATAATGGAAGGAAAATCCTAGATTTAGAATTGTATTAAAAGAGAATTTAATTAATAATTTAGTTGGCTTGCCTGACAGAGGTGTCCGACACCACCATGACCCTTGGTGGATTTTGGGTCATGACAGTGCCATTATCGACAGCAACAACAAGGATATTGGACTCTACTTTGAAATTCGCAAAACATAAATTTTAAATTCATATATTAATTATTATATCTAAGTGCACATTTTTAGGTTATTTACTTATAATTGTTGCTAATAGGGGTTTCAAGATTTTTCAAATCTAAATTTTATTATATAGAACTTTGGGTTTTCAAGAAGAAGATAGTATTTAGATTCATTATTATATTAATTTCAAGGTGTGGATAAAAAATAATTCTTCTTTCCATTATGTTTTTCTTTTTGGTTTACCTTGTTTTGGAAGTGAATGTTGCAATCTTTAGCATTTGTGTAATTTATTATTTTTATTAGAAATAAAAACAAAGATGGGTTTGGTGAATATGTCGTGGAATGATGAGTATATGGTGGCAAACAAAAGCTTTTTATTTTTTAATTTCCAGTTCTTTTTCATACAATATTTTTTAATAGCAACCGAAAGTGATGGGAATCTGCAGACTGGGGGGGCTTTTGGAATAGTTTTGTATCGAGTGAGAGTTGTCAAAAAAGGCATAATTTTTTGTGGAAATATAAAAGAGCCCTCGCGTAAGGTTGGATTGGACTGACCATCTTAAGGCCAATCAAAATGGTGAGTAGGCCAACACAGCCTGTCAAATGCCAAAGCCCGCGTGGGTTGTGCTAGGGCGGCTGAACCAACCCGTATTAACAGCTCTAAACAACATGGGCAATATGGACTTTTTCCCTTATGAAAATAAATTTGTGGATATATTCTCATTAAAACTTAATTATCCAGGTAATAATAGAAAAATACATATGTGTCAAACCAGTGAAAATAGGCTAGAATGGGGTAGCTCGTTAATGGAGGTTTGGACTTTCTAGGGAGTTCTTCATTAGAGAAAACAAATGAAAAGAGATTAATGAAAATGATCGTCCAAACATTAAGAGTTGTGGCCTCTTCTATTTATATCTTACTTATTCAATGTAAAGTTGGATAACTACTAAATGATGACTACGATGCTATATTAAACAAAATATGGCTAACTAGTACAAAAAAATTAACTATTAAAAAATAGTCGGGCCAGCTTAAGTGTGTTGCTTTGTGGCTGAAGTGGTGCAAGCTGGAGGACCAACACCCCATTTCAAGTTGGAGGGAGAAACAACCTTCAATTTTTCAAGAAAAGAGTATTGTATAACACTGTGTAGTATCTTGGTGAATACATTTGCCAACTTATCAGAGGTGGGAACATGCAATAACTGGATGAAACCTTCAATCAATTTACTCTAGAAAAAGTGACAGTCCACTTCAATATATTTAGTGCACTCATGAAATATGATTTTTTTTTCAAAATAGAATAGCTATCATATTGTCACATGAGACAGAGATAGGAAAGGAAACATCAATTGTAATATCATGTAATAATTTGGATAGCCAAACTAATTCAACAATAGCCTTACTAACAGCTCTGTACTCAGCTTCGATGGAAGAAAGAGAAGTTACAGGATGTTTCTTCGACTTCAAGCCAACAAGGTTTAAAACCAGAAATATATTGCAAGTGTCAGAGAAAGCTTCCCAATCATTATCAGAGTAAGCTTGATAGAAAAATCAGTAGAGTAAGAATAAAAAAGGACAAGGTCAGGAGTACCATTGAGATACCTAAGCAAATGAAGAGCAGTAATCATGTGAGGACATCAGGGAGCTTGCATAAACTGGATCACATTCTCAACACAAATATCAGGCCAGGTGTGAGTCAATAACAACTTCCCCACAAAACTTCTATATTCCTCATAATTTGGTAGAAGATCCCCAACACCAAATTCAAGTTTCTAATTCAGTTCGAATGGGCTAACAACAAAATGAACATCCAAGCAATCATAGTCTTTGAGTAAATCAGAAGTGAACTTCTTCTGATTCAATACAACATCATCAGGTAATACAGTGATCTCAATACCCAAAAAAATAAAGAAAACCCAGGTCTCTGATCTTAAATTCACAATCTAGAAATTGTTTTAAAGTTGAAATCTCATGCAAATCATCACCAGTGAAGATGATAACTTCAACATAAACAACAAGTATTACTAGATGACCAAGAGACCCTTTGATAAAGAGATAGTAATCATTGAGTGAATGATGAAAACCTTTAGAATAAAGTGCTTAATAAAATTTGGCATACCATTTCCTTGAAGCTTGTATAAGCGCATAAAGAGACTCTTTCAACTTACCAGCCAAAGGGCCAGAAGAAGAAGTAGAGGAAATAGAAACGCCATGAGGTAATTTCATATATATCTCCTCATCCAAATCACTGTGAAGAAATGGATTGTTAACATCAATTTGAAATAAAGACCAATTTTTCTTTATAGCAACCGCAATTAAACATTTGGTAGGAGACACCTTCACTACACAAGAAAATGTCTCATTGAAACCCACCCCCTTAAGGGTTGTCACTTCTAATAACAAACCTAACATTGTATCCTTCTACTTCCTCGATATTTTTGTATTTAGTTTAATAAACCCATTTACAAACAATAGGCTTCTTACCTCGCGGTAATTTAATAATATCCCAAGTGTTATTAGCTTCTAGTGTTTCAAACTCTTTTCTCATAACATTTTGGCAAGCTGGAATATGGGCTTCCTGAGAAAAAGTATATGTCTCAAATTGTATAGGTTTCATACCATAACATGAAAGAGAACTAGGAAACTGATAGATGTAATCCCTTATATAAGAGGGATGGGTGAGTATTCTATTGAATTTCTAAGTGGTGCAATAGAAGTAGCAGGACTGATAGTGGTAGGAGAAGAAGTAGAAGGTACAAAGTCAAAGAAAACATCAGTAAGATGAGGAGAAGGTGAATGGTGGTTGTCAGAAGGTAAATGGTGGTTGATAGAAACATTGGGGATAGATGAAACATCAAAAAGGAAAGAAGGAGTATCAGAAGGGAAAAAAGTTTAAAGAGGCATAGAATAAGTGGTAGTAGGAAGAGGTAGAACAAGTGCAGAATAATAAGTTGGAAAATAAAATGAAGTTGTTGACAATGGGGACTTTGACACAACTGGAAGGAGAAAATGTGAAGAGAAAAGGAAGAGTTGTTCATGAAAAATGACATCTCTAGAGATAAAACCCTGCTTTGACTGAAGCTTATACAACTTTTAACCTTTCTTTGAAAAAGGATATGTCACGCCCCAAATCTGGGAACATGACCGGCGCCTGACCGGGTTGCCCCAGTCAAGCGGACCTGGGTGCCTTTCATTCCCACGCGTTACCCCTGTGTTGATTGTTTCTCATTAACCAAATATCTTACTAACCATGAATGATTTCACATTAAACAAATAAAACCATACGAGTGATTCATTAACAAGTTTGCAGTTTTTACAACGCCCGACATAACATAATGTATACATAAGACTGGAGTCCCACAGTTTACATGTCTACAGAGCCTCTAGGATACAAAAAAAGGAATACAATACTTGCCGGTAACAAGGCTCCGGCTATACCTTACAAAACCAAAATGAAATCTAAACAAAAGTGGCATGAGCCACAGGGCCCCAAGGAAGAAAGGGGCTCACCAAAACGGGCAGTGGAAGGAGAAGGATACTACTGCCGATGAGCTGAAGTGCTTGCTACTGATCCACCTACAATCATAACACGAATGTAGCGTCCCCGGCAAAAGGGACGTCAGTACACTTGAATTGTACTGGCATGTGTGGACAAACTTTGTCCCAAGTAAACTCAAGCCATTGAATTACATCAACAATTAATTAAGCCAGCCAACCATGTTTCCACATTTTCCTCATTTCAAATAATTCTCAACACAAAGCACTTTCTACGATCAACCAATTTAACAATAACCAATCAATCACGTAAAGCACAAGTAGTCAAACAAAGGGGCAATTAATGCCCCACAGGTTGCAAACTCTCCTGCTGTCTCCTTTCACAATTTCACATTATTGATTTTTATATCAATTTTCAATAGTGATTTCGATCGCTTTCCATCCTTATTACCCCCGACCACCCTTATTACCTCGGCCACCCTTATCACCCCAACCCACACCTTATTTCTTCATGTTGCGGCGCGCAACCCGATCCCACCGTACAGTTTTAAAATACAACAAGTACAAACAGCAAATAAATCATTTCACACAATTTCAACAAGTTCAAATAAGCAACTTACAGGTTGGTTCATGTTCACAATTACTTCTCAAGCTAATATCACAATCAAGTTACAAATGTTCCAAAAATCAAGAGTATTCATACCGTATTGTTAAATGACCTACCAATCCTCAAGTGTTTCGTTTCTTTTCCACAAAGTACCATATATGCCATTATAGCCATTATTCACAATTCTTTTACCAAATTAAACTCTCATTTTACATCCCTCATAGCTCAACAACAAACTTTGAATATCCAACAACAACATCAAGAATTTCACACAATTTGTCAATTTAACACGAACCAAACAAACTTCACACATATAGGCGATTTCACAAGAATTAAAATTAGCCATACATACCTGGTGATGAGTTTTCTTCCTACTTTATGCTTACCCAAGATATCCTACTCTTGCCAACCTTGTTCTTGAAGACTTTTACTTGTACTCACTTCTTTTTACTAGAAATCAAGTTCAACAATCATGCATGAGTGTAAAAATTCTATTTTCAAAAGCTATTATATGCAAACCTCTCTTTACCCAATTTAAAACTGAAAATCAAAGAAAATAGTTAGGGTTTTTACCTTGAAAAGATTGGGAAGTTGAATCCTTGCCCTAGGATCCCTTGGAATTAAGTGGTTGGAACAATCTTTGAAGATGAAGAACTTCTCTCTCTAAAACCCCTCTATTCTCTCTCTAATTTTGGTAAGATGATATGAGAAAATGAGGGTGAAAGGTGTTATATTAAAGAAGAGATCGGGTAAAAATGTTACAAAAATCTGGGCCGGGGTCAATTCTGCGGTGCACTTTCCGACCGCAGAATCAACATGCGGTCCGCATAGTGACCGCAGAATGGCCTCAAAATTACTCAAGTTCTGTTACAGAATGCGACCAATATGCGGTCCGCATTCTTGATCTGCGGTCGCAAAGTGCACCGCAAATTCATTATGCGATCGCATATCGACCGCATTTTCAACATGATTTTGGGAGACTTTCTGGAAAGCTTTGCGGCAAGAATGCGGTCCGCATAGCAGATTTGCGGTCGCATTCTTGACCGCAAAATTGACACTTTTCGGAAAAATTAATTCTCTACATTTTTGAAACTTAAATCACTACCAAGGGTCCGAACCGCGGCGAGCAAGCTCGCCGCGAAGAATTCTACGCATTCCTAACACATCATTCGAACCACGACACCATAGCTACTAGGTTTTATGTACAAAAATTTTACGGGGCCTTACAGGATAGCCAAGAGATACACATGGGATAGCTCCAGGCTTCAATTTGTATCTTTGAGAAATTAGAACACTAGCAAAACAAAGGCATCCAAATGTCCTCAAGTGTGAATAGCCAGGTCTCTTGCCAAGTACCAACTCAACCAGTGATTCATTCTATAGTAACCTAGAGGTATATGTTAATCATGTATGTGGCTGTGAGAAGACAATCCTCCAAAAATCCCATTGGAACTTTGGATTGGAAAAATAAAACTTTGGAGGCTTATAGGAGGGTTTTATATTTCCTTTCCACCACACCATTTTGTTGATATGTGTGTGGACAGATGATTTGGTGAATGATTCTATTTTCATAAAAGAAAAAAACTAAAACATTTCTATTCCCCAATTCTAGTGCATTATCAGACCCTGTGCTTTGAACGGTGACATGAAATTGAGTTTGAACTATCAATAAGGCTTTTAGGAGAGGAAAGGCATTACCTTTGGACCCCATCAAATGAGTCCAAGTACATCTAGAGAAGTCATCAAAAGTAGTAAGGAAATATTTTAAGGTTGATTATGTAGAATTGTGATATGGTCCCCAAGTGTCAATGAGCATGTTAGAAAGGCTTAAAACTTTTAAAGAACTATCAGGAAATGGCAATAGTTTGTCTCGCCAAAGGACAAATAGAACATGGAAAAGACTACGTAGAGGAAATATCAAAAGAAATTTTTAAAATGCTTTTATTTAATAAAAGAAACATTTGCAAGTCTGTGATGCCAAACAATGTCTATTTTATTCATAGCAACTTTATTGCAAGAGGGAGAAACAATATTTATAGTACAAGAAAGATGATCAGAAACAGATAGAGATGACAAGCTGCTGCAGGCAATTGACAAAGTAACCTGAGGTGGAGAGGGCTTCTCCTACACAAACTTGTATAATCCATTATCCAGTTTAACAAGATCCAGAGGCCTCTTCAGAGAAGGGCTCTATATGAGACATGAAAGTCTAGTAAACTAAAGTGTACATAAAATTGGTTGGTGATTTCATGTACAGAGATGCGATTGTGCTTAAAGCAATGTTGATAAAGGACATTTTGAAGAATTATAGAATCAGTGAAAACAAAAGAGCCTATACAAGTAATTATTACCTTGGAATCATTTGGTAGAGACACTAGGAAAGGAATAGGTAAAGGTGTGATTTTAATGAGATATTCTTTATTAGAAGTCATGTGGTCAGAAGCATCAGAGCCAATTATCCACGTTAAGGAATCAGATTGGTTTAGCAAAGTAGAGTTGAAACTACATATGACATTCTTAGGCAATAGAGTACCAACATAGTTGGCAGAACTCATGATATTGAGTTGAGGTGCAGGATAAGAGATATGAGATTGTTGCAATAAAGAGCGCAGTTGAGAGTATTGTTGCTTTGTAAGCTCATGCATCATAGAAGCATTTTCAACAACGGGTACAAATGAGGTTTTATTGGAAGACTCAAAGGCAGATAAATCAAGTCTATCACCATATTAGCAAGTGCCTTTATACCCTTAGTAAACTTGAGGTTATAGACATTATCAATGGATGGTAGAGGTTTCATAATTAACAGATGTGACGACCCGACTCGTCGTATCAGGAGTTATCGCCTTGTTTTTCCTATTTTATGCGTCTTCACATTTCATTATCAGTATTCAGTGTATTAGAGTTGATTTAGATTGGTTTTGGTAGAAAATGAGACACTTAGTCTTTATAAAGAAGGCATGTTTTGGAAAAGTTAACTGGATGTTAACTATTAAGTTAAAGGGTTCGGATATGATTTTCGGTGATTTGGTCAGCTTCAGCGGATGATTTGTGACTTAGGAGTGTGATCGAAATTTTTTTTGGAGGTCCGATGTAGAATTAGGCTTGAATTGGCAAAGTTAGTATTTTGGCGATTTCCGGTTGATAGGTGAGATTTCGATCCGAGGGTCAGAATGGAATTTTGAGAGTTGATGTAGCTTCGTTAGGTGATTTGGAGTGTGTATGCAAAATTTCAGGTCATTCGGAGGTGATTTGGTTGGGTTTTTGATCGAATGCGTGTTTCAGAAGTTTTTGAAGAACTTAGGCTTGAATTTGAGGCAATTTGATGATTTTGGTGTTAGTTGAGGTGTTTTGAGGATTTGAGCAAGTTTGAATAATCTTTTAAGATGTATTGGTACTTTGTTGAGGTCCTGGGGGCCTTGGGGTAATTTCGGATAGATATAGGAATGAATTTTGGAGTTGTGAAAGTTCTGGTTCAGTTGGTATCTGGTGTTTTCACTTATGCGAAAATGGACCGCAGAAGCAAAAGGGAAGTCACAAAAGCGGAACATGGAGTTTGGGCAGCTTCCGCAAAAGCGGACGTATGGACCGCAGAAGCGGTCCCGCTTGTACGATGGGTGGACCGCAAAAGCGGCCAGGGCAATAAGTGAAGTTCCATATAAGTGAAAAATTTCCACAAAAGCGAGAACCGCAGAAGTGGTTTAGTTGTCGCAGAAGCGAAAATGTCTGTTCAGAGGTATTAAATTCTATCTTCGTGAACGTTTGAAAGAAACTCAATATTTTCACTTCGGGCTTGGAGGTTATTGTGCGATTTTGGAAAGGGAATCAAGGGACTTCATTGAGGTAAGAAATTCTGAACCTAAAACATAAATCTAAAGTGTTATTACATGAATTAAAGGTGAAAAATCATGGAATTAGATGTCAAAAATGGAGGTTAGGGCTTGAACTTAAGAGAAAGAAAATTTGAGGTTTGAGGGATCATTTGAACTCGGATTTTGGTAAATTTGATATGTATAGACTCGTGGCGGGATGACGAATCCATTCATGTTAAATTTTCTGATTTACGAGAAGTGGACTCGGGGCTCGAATTTTGCTAATTTCTATATTTTTGCTATTTTTTATTATTTTCGATTGGATATTGTTCCATTGGCATATTGTGATATATTCGCTCTGATGTTGGATAGATCTGACATGCGTGGAGGCCGATTTGAGGGGCAAGGTGTCACGAGCTAGAGATTTTTCCAGTTCGAGGTGAGTAATGATTATAAATAATACTCTGAGGGTTTGAAACCCCGAATTTGCATATCATAGTGCTATATTGAGGTGGCTTGCACGCCCGATAGCGAGTGTGAGGTAGAGCACCATTGGGAAATGTGACTCGAACCATCCCGATTGATGAATTTACTGCGTCTTTGACTGAAATTTACCTGTTATCATTATAATTTGGGCTGATTGCCATGTTTGGGCTTTGTGCCAAGTATTTGAACCCTTTGGACATTGTTGTTGATAATTCCTCACTGATTTAATTATATATTTGAACTCAGTTATGCATTTTCCACTGTTTTAAAAACTCACCTACGTTATTATACCTTAAATACTCGAAAGGATATTTTCATAAAAATGTTTTGGGCTGAGCATCATACTTTATTATTGCCTGAGTGGCTTACGTGATTTTGTTAACTGAGTAAGGTCGAGGGCCTGTATTGTGAGGATACTTATGAATCGGGCTGGACGTCGCAGCGGTACTATACTAATATTGAGGCCGAGAGCCTGATTGATGCCACAAGATGGCTTGATTATGCTTGGGCTGTAGGAGCAGTTTTGGAGTCTGTACACACCCCCAATGAGCACCGTCGACGTTAAATGGATCAGGCTGCACGCCGCAGTGGTATATGGATCGGGCTGCACGCCGCAGTGGTGCTGGTACTGTTTGGTCTGTTTACCTTGTTCCATTTGCCAGCCATCATATGTTGTTTGTGTTTCTTCTTGCAATATTCACATGTTGTTCTGGTATTATCTAATAACTGAGTGTGGTGCCCGAGAGGCGGACTTCTGTGCTTATTTGCACTACTTGTTTTGCATTCATTTGCTTGATTGATGGAAAAAGACATTTTTAAAAAAGGTTTTAAACTGGGCCAAGATATTTCTAAAGATTTTTGCAGTTTCACTGCTTTCTCAAAGGGTTTACACTATTTTTGTATAGCATGATGGTTTGCTTTACGTGATTTCTTACTGCTCAGTTGTTATTTACCCCTATTACTCACTGAGTTGGAGTACTCACTTTACTTCCTGCACCTCGTGTGCAGTTGCAGGTATTTATTCACCCAACAATGGTTATAGGTTGTTGGAGGCAGAATTGTAATAGCTTAGCGAGGTGACTGCCACCGTTCGCAGCACCATTTTCTTTCTGTGACATTCATTATTCCTGTACAGTATGCTCCTAGACTTGTAATGTAAATTTCATCCTTATAGATGATCATGACTTGTGACACCCCGATTTGGGTTGTGTCTAGATGGTTTCCCATATTGTACCCGCTATTTCCGCAATTTATGGTTATTAAATCATGTTTAGAACTGTTTATGTTAGGTAACTGCTTAGAAAGGAGTTTCGTGTTGGTATGGCTGCCCTTGTCTTCAAGAGAGGCGCCATCACAACCGGGTTTGGGAATTGGGTCATGAAAACAGATTACTTCTTATACCAACATAAACGTTATTCAATCCCATGAGTATCTGATGGACTTTCTCCTCATGTTTTTCCTTGTGGAGACCCACTTTGGCAGCACAATTACAAGAATTTGCATAACTGTTGCGCATTACTCCAGTTCATCCAAATTCTCTTAAGTTTGGTGCAATATGAAGCAATATCAAGGGATCCTTGATAGGCAGAGGCAAGTTCCCTCTTTAGCTCTAAAACTATGGTCCCATTTCCACTACCATACCGATTATTTAACCATTTCCATATACTTTCAGTCAGCGGTCCCATTGTTTATAATCAGGAAAAGTTGCAACAGGTTTAGGACACGAACCATCAATAAATACAATTTTATTACTAGCAAATAGCGACACTATCATACTGTGTTTCCAACCTCCAAACTCATTCCGCAAAAATGGCACAGGGACCAGTGACTCACTAGGTACATAAGACGATAGAAGGAATGGGGGAGATGTAGGGTCAGGAGCGTACGAGAAGAAGAAGTAGAATGAGTTATGATTGTTGCACCTCCTTTTTTCTTGTGGAAATCGGATTTCGAAATTCATTGTGAGCAACTCATGCTTTTCCATCTCATTCATTAAATACACAGCAGAATCTAATGAACCGGCCAATGGAAGTGTTATATGACACTAGATCAGCCAATTTTATCATATCTCTCTTGCTTAAGCCATGCCTCCAAAAGGGCGTAGAAGGAAAAGACAGTGCGCGGACAATTTAGTTGAGGCATTTCGTCGAACAGCTTACAGGCAATATCATACATTTTGGCTTTGCCACGATGAAGAATAAGACGGGCGACAAAGTACTCATTACGAATATCTGGGTAGTATTTTTGATGCTCAATAATATCTTCAATGCCAGAGAAATGGTTGGCGTTGGCAAGTTGGCGAATGTTGATTCCATAATAGAAGCGTTGACGTCGGAATTTGGGGCATTCCTATGATCTTTCAAAATAATTTACAATTGCTTGGGGTGTGCGACAGTTGGCTCTTGAAGAAGTAATGGTGGCTTTTGTTGTTGTGATATCTATAATTTTAGTGGGTGCATTGTGGTTTCTGGTGTGAAGACAGCGAAGAGGTGAAGAAGTAGACATCTGATTGGCTTATTTTGGCGCTTAGTACCAGTTCGCCAAATTGATCTACAATGTTACCATTAATTACATCCTGTAGTATTTTATGTAATTTTTGCATAAATGGACATGTGATTCTTTGTTTTTGTGATGTGAATAGATTTTTGAAATGAGTTTAATTTCAATAATAGTTTGAAAAATATTTTGTATATCAGTGTAATTAATTTGTCTAATACTTACCTTTCTAGTTCTCAGATTACTAATTCTTTTTATTTTAAACTTGAACTCCATTTGTCTTTAGACTTTCTAATAAATAACAATAATAACAATAACATACTCAGTAAATTTTATTAGTGAGGTCTGGGGAGGATAGGATATACGCAGATTTTACCCCTACCCCGAAAGGATTGAGAGGCTGTTTTCGAAAGATTCTCGGCGCAACAAAAGAGATTTAGACTTGCTAATAAATGCAAGGTGGAAATAATGAAAGCGGAAAAATAGAATTTAGTATTTGGAACAAATTAAGCTGAGGTTTTTAAGGAAAAAGTATAACAAGTAGGGCTAAAAATCCCTCATTTTCTTGGTTAACCCACAAAATTGCGATATTATGTTTTGTGTTAAACCTTGATTACCAAGTGGAACATGTCATGTAAATATTCTTAAATTGGACAAAGCTCAAATATATACCGATTAAAGTACAGACTACATGCTTGGAATAACATAAACTCTGTCTAATGCTTTACAAAATCAGGTTGTACTTAAAATATTATTGTTGTCAGTTGAAAAAGTTAAAGGAGAAATAAAATTCCTGCTTAAAGCAGCTCTGGTCACTCATTTGTACTTTCTAGTGCCAGTAATACTAGTAACAACCACAAAACAGTCACAAACATAACTAACATCATTCCCACCCTTCCATTCTTCTTTCTTTTTTTGGTTGCTATTCTTTAACCCCCTTTTATGTAAGGATCTAAAAAATTATATTTGTTGTGTTTTAATTTATGTGAACATATTTGA
>JASVEL010006323.1:0-71387 GCA_032618575.1 Nicotiana noctiflora | reverse complement strand
CTCTCCGGCAACCCTACTCTATGAAGTGTCTTAAGTTGATAACATGTAATGTCGTTAATGATACTAAACAAGTGAATTCCAGATTGCATTGTTTTCTTTTGAAATGCCTCGAACGGTTAATACTGATGATCTGTAGTTTAGTTGATGCAACATAGTAATTATCACAACTACGGGTATTGTTTCCGTGACGTAATTTTGAGCACGTGATTTTTACCTTATATGAGAATTATTCCCAAAAATTCAAAATAAGATAATTTTGTGTTGTTTGCCATTTTTGTGGATTTTTGTGTCATTTTCTTTTATTGTTTGCATTTATCTGTGCGTGTTTATTTTTTATTCAATTAATGAAAATACAAAAAAATATATGTTGCATTTGCATTTGACTTCGCATTTTTTTTAAGGAATTTAACTAATTAGTTGTTTCAAAAATGAGAAAAAATAATATATAGTTTATGTTGCACTTTAATTTAATTTTGCAATATTGGTAGTTTTCTCTTTTTAATTTAGGTCTCAATTAGTTGTGGTAATTATTTAGCTTTAGTTATTATTTTTAATAAGTTAATTTGGTTTATAAATTAATTTAGAATTTTAGTTTTAATAATTAGGAAATAAAAAGAATAAAAAAAGAAGAGAAGAGCTATTTGGAATTAGGCTAAAAAAACTTGAAGCCCAAACAAATTACCCAGAAACACAGCCCAAATCGGCCCAAGACCGTCCCCAAACCAATCCGCTCCAACCCCACTCGGTGAGAAACAACCCCATTTTAATTAGTGATTAGATCATAACCGTTGGATGCAAATCAACGGCCTTGATTAATTCTCTAATTTTAATATGCCCAACTCCCATAACCCCTACCCCCAACTCAGAACCCCCCTTATTCCTCTCCTTCACCTCAACGGAGAACAAAACCCCCGCCGCCGTCTACCACCGTGCTCTACCCACCGGAAATCGCCTCACGGTGGTTCCGGTGGGCCAAATGACTCCATCTTTACACCATGGAACCTCCGAGACCTCCCCATTCCATCCCCTAGCATGGCTTATCTCGAATCAAGTGAGAGCTTGTCGAATCTTCAATCGAATATTGGAGCCAAAACCAACCTATACCAATTGGCCCCAAATTCATACCTTACACGCCCCCAACCTTCCTCATAACCAAACCAAGCTAGGTTTGGTTCGAATCCAAGCCAAAAGCCCCGAGCCCAAAATGACCACATGAACCCAAGAAATCCGAAATGGGATTTCCTGCTGAAATTGATAAGAGTTTGAGGTCCAATGGACCTTAATCTAGATGTTCTCAACCGAGAACACCCCGATTAAGGTCCGCTTGGCTTCAACATTTTAAGTACGAGTTGGTTTAGGATCCATTCAAATTTCTGATATTTTTCTTTCAAGGTATTTTTCTTTCCATTCTTCTAGCCTTATCTAAATTCTATATTTTGTTTGTTAGTTGTGTGATAATTTTCATCTCTTTTCGATTTTTGTTAAACTTTCTATTCTACTCTTTAAGACCTTTTATTTGGTCGTTTGTGGTTTCTGATTTGCTTGATGAATGTGTTTTAGAATTCATATTCGCTTTGATTAGCGTCGTCGAATAATTAGTTGCGTATTTCCTATTTTTGTCTGAAACTGTGAATCGTCGTTTGTATGTCGATTATTCATTATCAATTATATGTGTTGTAATTGATTAAACAAATTTCATCGATTGGTTGTATATGTTTGTTTTGTTAGAACATTGGACATCAATTTTAATACTGTCTAAATTGGGTTCGAACCATCGCTCGAATTAAATTTTGAATTGTATGTGGTTGAATCTAGGAAAATGAATTGGTTATAGTTGTATCCCTAGTATAAGTTTTTGCGGGTGATTTGGAACTCAAAAGGTTGAAAGTGGTCTAGTGATTAATTTGGCAGGGGATACTAGTTGGACCGTTAAGTTAATATATTGTTTAATGTACTTTAAGGTCACGAACAGAAATCACATGGACATCATCTTAAAAAGTCTAAAGGAATTAGATTAAAATAAATCATGCCCATACTAATGAATTAAAATGATAAAATAGGGGATTAATAGTGGGAATACACCCTGTCTAATACCTTTAGAAGTGGAGAAATCAGAATGGCATGGGGGTTTTAATTAAGAATTGAAAAGGCAGTAAGACTGACAATCCTTTTGAATTAACAAATGAAAAGGGTGACTGTTTGGCTGGCTTAGTGCTTCTACTAGTGGAAAATCAAAGCTAGCACATGGTGGCAATAATAAGGGGTAGAGGACACATGGGAAGGAAGAATAACAGGACGAAAAAGGTGAACACTTTGAATAATATAAGGTTTAGTTTTAGTCTATAAAAGAGAAAGAGTTTAGAGCTTAAGAGGGATTCAGATATAGAGATTAAAAATTGAGAGAGAAAAGAGGCAATTGAAATTGGACTGTGTCATTGAAACTGTTCTTTCCTTCTTCGATTTCTGGCATTTTTTTTCTCTCTTGAAACTATCTTCAGTTCACTTTGGAGCTGGAATGATCTGGATTTGGAGTAATAGTGGATTTCTTTGAATTATTTGGTTTGCTGGATCACTGTCCTGTTGAAACGAGGCTGTTGATCTGCTCCTGCTGTGCATACTGACCTTCATTTTCTTCTTTGTTTCCTTTCTTATACTAGGTACACATTTCTAAACTTCACTTGAATGTAAAGATCTGTTGGACATCAAAAAAAATAAATGGAAACCTGAAGTTTGGAATTGCATTCATCTTGAATTAGATTCATAGTTAGATTACTTGTTTTGCTCTTATGTTTGGAGATTCTATCTTTGTTACCATTCAAATCATAAACGTGTTATTGAATGTTTAGCCTCTAAATAACATACAGTTTGGTGTATTAATGTGGTTTTTAACTCTTCATATGTAGCGGTTTATGCTATCTATTCGTTGAAGGTTAATAGTTTGGGCTGGTCTAGATGCACTTGGCTCGAGATTCCTATTTTGTTGGACTGTTAAACATGGTTCCCAAGGATATTTTGAGGTCCATGTTTGTTATATTAAAATGAAGATGAAGGTGTGCGTCATGGTTTCATTTAAATCTGATTCGTTTGGTTTCACATGTAACGCATTGCTTCTCTCATAGATCTGAATTTGTATCACGTTCTGGTGCACTGTCTTGTATAATTCAGCAAAACATTTGTGTTCAAGAGAAACTGTGGCTTAGACCATGAATTTATGTTTGAAAAAAAATGGCTGGTCTATGAGGAAGCAGCCACTACACTGAAAAATCGAGCTCCCCCTCAGATTTGAGAGATATCTTCACAAGCTAGACGGGTGCTCTCCATCTTCATAGAATATAGAAACACCTTCCTTCATATTGATAGAAAACAAAACTTATCCATATATATTGGATCTCGGATCTGCAATAGCAAAAGCCTTCAGAAGAAAAGAAGTAAAAAATTTAGTTGCTTTAGGTTTGCCTTTAAATAATAAATGGGATGAGCCTCGCCAAATAATATACAAATTTCGAGGCCCTCAATAACCGATTATTTTAAATGCTTAGATTTTGAGACAGGCTGTTTTAGCAAATTTCACGGTCTTCTCAAAATAATAAACACGTTAGTTGTTTTAGGTCCGTTACTTAAAAAATTTTACTTTCCTAAATTCGGGTGCACATTTATGTGACCCAAATCCAAGTCTCGACGAAGTCAAAATGTATTAAAGGCCATAGGCGTACTGGTACGGTTAGGTTCGAAGTACGTTTTCATGACGTCGCAATTCTTATAAAACAATAATAATCACAAGCGGTTAAAAGTTAAAATTCGCACGTAGGTTTAACATGTATTAAATTCAGATAATTTAGCCAAATATAACAATTGAGCGACGGTGCTAGAACTACGGAATTCGGGAGGTCCTAACACCTTCTCCCGGATTAACAGAATTCCTTATCCGGATTTTTTGTACGCAGACTGTAATATAGAGTTAACTTTTTCCTCGATTCGGTATTCAAATCGGTGACTTGGGACACAATAAATCTCCCAAGTGGCGACTCTGAATTAAATAAATAAATCCCGTTTCGATTGTCCTTTAATTAGAAAAACTCATTTACCACGCCCTTCGCAGGATGCGGTAGCGCCAAAAGGAGGTGTGATAGCTCTGACTCTGCTGGGGACCATATGACCCAGAACCACTGGTTCAGAGTTAGAAATTCGAGCTTGAAATAACTGTTGTATGTGGCTTCCTTTATTATCTGATATTTATTACATTTTTGGGATTAATGTGCAAATTGTTGTTTACTACCGCTTTGATATTGTTGTACTGTATTATAAATTATCTTCTTGCGCATCTCCTCTGAGTCTTCTGAATACAACCTCAGGAATCGCGAATACGCGCCCCATTCTTTGTTGAGATAAAGCCGGTGGGCCCGGGCTCCCGGTGAAGGATTATCAGTCACCCATATTTACGAACGAGAAGGATCCAGTAGCTAAAGCCGGAAAACCATTGCTTCCGGTATGCTACCCCTTCCCAACTCGAGTTGTCCTTGTTTTATGGCCAGTCTAGATATTCCTAACACCCAAGGCAGTAAAACCTAGTATGACAAGACTTCATGCCGGATCCCTAGTAGGAACGTTTATTTGCATCATGTGCATTTGACTTAGGGGACTCAACACAGGGGTTGAGTCCGTCTAGGACAAGCAACCTGAAGTAAAAAGACCATCCTACTGCATCTAGTTTGTTTTACATATTTATTTGCTTCAGACATGTATGCTGACTAGCTTAAATATAGGGAAAATTTGATTTTTTTAGCAGTGTGGAGTATTAATTACACATTTTTATAAAATTAATTTCCAAACAGTGGCGAGGCTCTACCAAAATTTTGAAAAAAAAGAAAAAAAATAGTCGTTTGATTTATTTGAAAAAAAATAGTCGTGTTTTAAAAATAATTCATGTAATTAGGCAAACTATGTCGGTTTGATTCTCACAGGGTGTCGGATACGTAGGCAACCCTTATCGGGTCCAACTACCCTTTTACAAAAATAACCAAAAAATATTGATTTTTGGAGTCGGTCTAGACTGTTTGTCGAATATAGCCAAATGTTCCCTAAAGGGATGCCGGAAGGTTAATTTTACGCAAATAGCCACTTTGGTCATTATTGGTTTTTAACCAAATTGGCCCTTAACCCTCGAGGCTCTAAAAAGATGTAACCGTAATGGCGGATTGTGTTTTTGAAAAGTAATTTTTTGTGTACGTCGAGTGAGGCCGTTTTGCCAAAATAGCTGGATGTTTTCAAAAGAGACACCGGAAGGCTGACTTTGCAAAAATGACCACTTTCAGTCACTTTTAGACAGTTGACTTGCACAGCCTTAAAATTTTCGTCCTCGAGGCACTAAAAGACCATGTTTACGATACCATTTAAATTCTTTTTTATGAGCAAGTTTGTGAACTGTCAGTGAAATAATCTTCCCGGCCACAATATTCATGTGAATAAGGAAAGGGCCACGTTTTCAAAAATAGTCACTTATTTAAAATTGACATATAAGGGAAGGAATTTGTCCGTGTGTTTTTGAATTTTTATGGTGGATTGTTTGGTGTCATTTCCTTGATGTTAAGATTTGAACCCGTCCTAATAACTTTATTCGTCCAGGCGCAGTATGGATTCAATTATTGGAAGACCTGAAAAGAGGCTGAGAGACGAGGATCGCTCATCGTTCAAAATTGTCAACGAAGTGCCGAGGCTATTGGAGCAGTGGTGGAACAACATGGATGGGTTTGAGCAAGGAAAGATCAATGATCATCTGAAAGACTTGGTTAATATCATGGAGATTGAGCCCAAACGGGAAGTCATTGAAGCTCTGGTTCATTTCTGGGACCCAAAGAATAATGGGTTTCGTCTCAATGGTTTCGAAATGACTCCTACCTTGGAAGAATTCGTTGGATATACGGATTTGGGGGGTAAAGGTCAAACAAAAAGGCTTTTGGCTCCCAAGGGCGTTACTGCTACTAATTTGCTTGAACAGATGTCGATCAGCCACACTGAGATATCACATGTGGCGCAAGGTCAGGTTCGCCTAGATTTCTTATATGACAGGTATGGGCATGAAGGGGGATTCTCGAAGTATGGGCGGAAGCTAATTAAAAAACAAAACCAACACACATGGAGAGGTCATGGACAAAAAGCATTCATTGTAGCTTTTTTGGGGTGCATGGTCTTCCCAAGAGAGCATCGGGAGATCAACATTCGTTTATCTGGGGTAGTCACAACCATGATGAAAAGGAAGGATTCCTCGATTCTTCCAATGGTGTTAGCAGATATGTTTCATATATTGACCAGGTGCTGGGAAGGAAAAAGTTTCTTTGAAGGTTGCAACGTCCTACTCTAGATGTGGTTCATGGATCATCTTTTTCGTCGTCCTTATCAGGTAGACCACCGTACTTGCTGGGGTAATAATATTCGCCAGTATAATACAAGATTGAAGAGGGAGTTAGAGATCCGCATTTTTCCAGAATGTATGAATGATTGGAAAGAATATCTTCACTCCCTAACAGATTACCAGATCACATGGAATTATCCTTGGTTCATTGCAGAACATGTCATCTACAAGTCATCTTGCCATCCATTTTTAATCTTGACGGGGCTTCGAGGTTGTCAACCATATGTCCCCATGAGAGTTCTACGTCAGCTGGATCACAAACAAATAGTGCCGCTGGTGGAGGCTATGAGAAATTTTATCTGGGAAGCAATATCAGAGGATCCCATACGCGAAAATTATGCTCAACGTGTTTGGAATGGCACTAAGATACTCGAGCGTGGCACTATGGTGGTAGACCGAGAAAGGGGTGAATTGAATCCTTTTTATCTCGAATGGTTCTATAATCAAAATTTTCTCACAGATAGACTCGGAACAGTCCTAAGGAGCACTGCTGAATGGGAAGCTGAGATTCAAAATAGAGTTGGGTTGGCTGCTGAAGAAATAAAATAGGGTTATGAATATGATCTTGGAGCACTACAAGAAGAGCTCGACATTGTTAAAATAGACAGGGATCAACTTTATGATGCCTTTCAGAAAGAGAATGCTTAATGGGCACGGGAAAGGCAAGCACTCAAGTCTCAGATCTAAAAGAAGTACATAGTCACAACCGCTCAGCAACAAGAAGAGAGAGAAGCTCAGTTCAGGGTAATCCGTGATCATGAACGCAGAAGCTACATTCCGCTAATCGAAGGTTTGCGGGACCAATTAAAAGAAGTTGAATCAAGCAAAGAGAGCTCAATCGCGGAGTTTGAAGTAGAAAGACACTTCTACCAGAGTTTGACCAATCGGTTGGAGGGGGAGTCCCTAGAAGTTCGGCGCCAGAAGGATATGGCCTTGGACCGTGAACGTGATGCACTGGATCTAGCTGAGACCCATGGTCTACAAAATCAAGACCTGCATAGGGCCCAGGAATACGTCAAAGGAAAAATCCTCGAGGTAGGCACCTACACCGCAAGAGCATGCAAAAATTGTCAAGGAATGGCACCCGAAAAATTTGCAGAAGTATCATTGAGCATGGCTCGTCTTATATCTGCAGATTTGGAGAGTATATACTGCAATGTTGGGGGTCAACCGCATGAACAAAAGCCTTGATTAGAGCAAAGCTGGTGGAATCTACGGCAGTGCTCAAAGTCATCTTCCCGTCCTTATTTCTTTTGTTATTATGTTCGTTTGTTTTGAGTATGTAAAAGTTATCTTGATGGTTGCAGTATTGTTAATTTTTTTTTGTTTTAGCCTGAATTTTTGTTCGAGTCATGTTAATGCATTCTTGTCTTTTAGTCTTGTACTAAGAAATTTGAAATTCAGCAAAAAATGTTTTGTTTAGAACTAAAGGGTGAAAAATTTATTACACGAACTACACTGGGTTTGATTCATGTGGGGACATGATACATAGGCAATCTACATAAGATTTGACCACTGTTTATAGTAAAAAGGGGAAAGTAAATAAAAAAGTGAGAAATAATGGCGGGGCATAGAAACACTTGAAAATGATAAGCCGGGATGACGTATGCGGTCTGAGCAAAAGAATAATAGAAATGTTCACTGCATAAAGACATTGCATCCCCAATGTGCGTTTACTATATCTGTTGAAATTCTAACACTAACAAGTTTGTTGTTTTTCCAATCACAATACCAGTTAGTTGTTAGAAGTGTATTGGCATCGCACAGATATCAGATAAAATCAAATGGGCCTATACCTAAAAGTATGACTGGGTTAGACCAGAACAATGAGTCAGAAAAGACGATGAGCCAAATGCTCAAAGAGGCCTTAGAAAAAATGGAAAGAATGCAGTTGGAGATGAACGAAGTGCAGTAGGCGTTGGCCAAAGCACAAAAGGCACCCGCTACTCCTACCCACCCACCAAGACATACCCCAGAATACCTTTTTCCCATTCCCTCAACAAGCTTCCCAGGCCATCATTACTACTAGGGAAGGAACGCTTATGACCCCCAAGCTCCAGCAACCAATCAAAACCCTCCTCCACCAAATGTCCCTATCTTTGTGGAACCTCCCCCAACTCCATTGCACAGATAATCAAGTGAGTCGTTATTTCAGGTTCACAACACACAATATTACTCCCCTGAACCCACGTTCAGGGTACCGAAACCACCAACCAATACTCCTTCCTTTGAGGTCCTGATGGAAAAGTCGGCCAAGAGCCTCAAGCAGGATGAGATGATGCGGAAAGTCAAAGGCCTGGAGCAGTCCTTCAGGAGCATGCATGGGATGGGAAATTAGGTCAGTTTGGTATATAAAGATTTATGCCCTTTTCCCGACGTACAACTACCAGTGGGGTTCAAGATGCCCAAATTTTATCTCTACGAAGGGCATGGTGATCCCATGTCTCATCTACGAGGATTTTGCAGCAAGATGAGGGGAGAAAGTGGAAAAGATGAGCTACTGATAGCTTATTTTGGACAGAGTTTGAGCGGGTCTGCCTTAGAATGGTACACATGGCAAAATCCAAGCAGGTGGTATACTTGGGATGATCTGGCGCAGGCTTTCGCCGGGCACTTTCAATATAACCTAGAGATAGTGCCAGACCGTCTCACATTATTGAAGCTTGAGAAGAAACCAGGGGAGATCTTCAGGAAATTTAGATTTCGTTGGAGAGAACAGGCAGCTAGAGTTGATCCTCTGATGAGAGAGGGGGAGATGGAAGATTACTTTCCACAAACTCTCGAGCCAACCTATTTCGGTCACTTGGTGACCTCAGTGGGAAAATCCTTCACTGAAGGGTAAAGATGGGGGGCATGATAGAAGATAGTCTCATGACCAACAAAATATTAAGTTATTAAGCGTTCAAGGCAATAACACATGCCATTCAGAGCGGCACGGGAGGTGCGCTCGAAAAAAAGAAAAGAGAGGATGTCACAACGATAGAGGCTGGCAATTGGTCCAGATCTATAGGTACTTCCCCCATTACCAATCCAGACCCCCTCACCCAAATTACCCCCACATTCCAAATTATTCTCCACAATTCTATTACCCACCACAAGAACAACATTTTTCAGTCCATCAAGCACAAGCATACACCTAACCTCCGGCGCGCCCGCAATGGCGCGCGCCAGCTCCACATAATACATACCCAGATCCACATAATACCTACCCAGCTCCACAAAACACCTACCCACCACCAAGGGCCTACAAAAATCTCGTAGGGCCAGGTTTTCAGGGAATCAGGCTTTCGGGAATGAAAGGGTTCAGAGGCAGAGAACATTTACTGAATTAGGAGAAACCTATACTACTTTGTTCCACAAATTAAAATAGATAGGTTTGTTGAGTCCTACTGATCCCAGATTGGCAAACCCCTTACCCCAAAATATGGACCAATCAGTACACTGCGAATATTTTTCGGGAGCTCCTCGTGATGATACCGAAAAATGTTGGAAGTTGAAACGGGCGGTGAAAAATCTTATTGACACAAATAAGATTGAAGTTCAAACACAAGAGGTACCTAATATCAACCAGAATCCGCTGCCGACTCACCATGAGGCCCATATGATTGAGTTGATACACATAGAAGGTGAACTAAAGAAACTGTCACAGACCGTAATGATGATTCGGACTAGTGAATCCCGTTGCAAAAGAGAGGGTAACCAATGGGAAGACAACGGTCCAAATCAAGTTGTATGTGTTAAAGGAGAAGGAAGCATCAAGCAGTAGTGTATTGAAAACAGAACCAAAAAAAAGTGGTAGTATTGGGGGTTGCAAGCAAACCTATCTTGGTTGTGAAGGGGGCTCGCACAGAGCCGGTCATCATAAAGAAGGTAACTTAATTACCATTGATCGATACCAAAGCTATCCCTTGGAACTATTAACGAGTGGGGGTAATATATAAAGGATAGAAACTCAGAGAAGATATGTGTGAAATCGATAGGTTGACTCATTCGGGAAGGTGTTTTGTTCTCGCAGAGTTAAGAAAAGCCAATCTAGCAGCGACAAAGAAACTTGTAACTACAGAAGAAGCAAAAGAGTTCCTGAAGCAAATGAAAATGCAGGACTACTCCATAGTAGAGCAGTTAAGAAAACTGCCTGCCCAAATCTCATTGTTGTCATTATTAATCCACTCGGATGAGCATCGTCAAGCATTGATGAAGATATTAAAAGAGGCTCACGTGCTTGACAAGATCACTGTAAATCATCTTGAGAAGATTGCAAACAAGATTTTTGAAGTTAACAGGGTAACATTCTCCGATGACGAGTTACCGTTAGAAGGAACTGAACATAACATGGCACTTTACTTCACAATAAAGTGCGAAGATTCTGTGGTAACCCGGGTATTAATTGACAATGGGTCCAACGCAAACATTTGCCCTTTGTCCACTTTGGAGAAACTCAAGATTAATAATGAAAGAATCCACAAGAACAACATTTGTGTGCATGGATTCGACGGGGGTGGGAAGAATACTGTTGAAGACACTATGCTAGAGCTTACCATTGGGCCAGTAGAGTTCACGATGGAACTCCAAGTATTGGATGTTGCTGTATCTTATAATCTTTTGCTGGGACAACCATGGATCCATGCTGTGAAGGTCGTGTCGTCTTCACTTAATCAGATGGTAAAGTTCGAGTGGGACAGTCAAGAAATTGTGGTCCATGAAGAATATAATGCTTGCAATACTATTACTCCATTTGAAGAGGTTGAGGATGATAGGGGCCCATGGGTATACCAAGTGGTAGATACAGTATCAGTTGCTAAGATTTCAGAGGGTGAGCATGTTCCTGTGCCAAAGGTGGCAACCACGTCTGTTATGGTGGCTACAGAAATATTGAGAAATGGGTTTCTACTTGGAAAGGGATATGTGCATCACTCCAAGGAATTATACAACCAGTTTCTCTTCCTGGTAACATTGATACTTTCGGGATAGGCTTCAAACCCACTATGGCTTACATAGAGAGTCGGTTCTGAAATTTGGTATTGTGGTTTGCCGAGAGAGTCGGTTCTGAAATTTGGAGCATTTTGGGACACTTAGTCCCTAAATGAGAGCTTTAAAGCTAGAAAACGGTCCGTAGACGGAACAGTGTTAAGACGATCTCGGAAGGGAAATCTGATGGTTCCATTAGCTCCGTTGGGTGATTTCGGGGTTAGGAGCGCGTACGGAATGTATTTTGGAGGTCCGTAGCTCAATTAGGCTTGAAATGCCGAAGGTTGAAATTTTGGCGAATCCGAACGATAGGCGAGATTTTGATCCGGGGTCGGAATGGAATTTCGACAATTTCTGTAGCTTCATTATGTGATTTTGGATATGTCCGCAAAT
The DNA here is from genome assembly GCA_032618575.1 of Nicotiana noctiflora. Taxonomy (NCBI): domain Eukaryota; kingdom Viridiplantae; phylum Streptophyta; class Magnoliopsida; order Solanales; family Solanaceae; genus Nicotiana; species Nicotiana noctiflora. Next base: position 59,617 of record JASVEL010006323.1, on the reverse strand, counting down.
TTTCAGGTCATTCGGACGTCGTTTGGTTGGGTTTTAGATCGGATGTGCAATTCGAAAAGTTTTAAGGAATTTAGGCTTGAATTCGATGTAAATTATGGGTTTTGATGTTGTTAGATGTGTTTTTATGATTGGAATAAGTTCGTATCGTGTTTTGGAGTATGTTGGTGGTTTTCGTTGGGGTCCCGGAAGCCTCGGGATGAATTCGGACCATCAAGCGGCATTTGGAACTTGGAAATTTCTGCAGAAAATGCAGCAGCAGTGCAGCAGACGTTAAGCCTACGCGTTCGCGTGGCAATGGCCGCGTTCGCGTAGGCACGGTAGGGCAAAGCATCGCGTTCGCGTCCCTTGAGTCGCGATCGCGTAGAAGGGAAAGAGGAAGCACCGCGTTCGCGTCCCAGGTGTCGCGTATGCGTAGAAGAAAAACGGGCGACTGGAAGGTTGTTCTTCGCGAACGTGTGGGAGTCGTCGCGTTCGCGTTGAGGAAGGGAAATTGTGCTTCGCGGACACGTGTGGAGCGTCGCGTTCACGATAGGTAATTTTTGCAGGTCATCGCGAACGCGTGGGTTACTTCGCGTTCGCGTAGAAGAAGTTGAGTTGTTCATCGCGAACGCGTGAACAGTAACGCGAACGCGATGAGCAATGGGGTCTGACAGTGAGCTTAAGTTCAGAACATAACACCCGCGACTCCCATACACAAAAACGCCATTTTTGAGCTCCAAGAGAGGATTTTGAAGGGGAAACGCTGGGATATCATCGGGAAATCATCGGGGGTAAGTTTCTTGACCTTAATTCGTTGGTTTATCATGAAATCCGTGATTATTTCACTGAAAATGGGGATTAAAGGTGGGTTTGAGCCCTAGGCCTAAATGTTAGAAAATCTCTGATTTGAGTGGTCAAATGGAGTCCGATTTTGGTAAATTTTATATGCCTAGACTCGTATTGAGATAAGGAACCCGAAAATATAATTTTCATGATTTTTCGATAAGTCTACCAAAAGTCAGGTTTTGGCAACTTGAGGGTTTTGGTGCATTTTGAGTTATTTTGATTGGGTAATGCCCAATTGGCCTATTTTGATGTCATTCTATTGATTTTTATCAGATACTACACTTGTGGAGGCCGACATTCATGGCAAGAGGGTTATTGCTTAGCGGTTTTGTATCGGAATTGAGGTAAGTGGCTTGTCTAACTTCGTGTGGGGGACTTTCACCCCTAGGATATTATGTGATACTTTAAATGCCTTGTACGCGAGGTGACGGGTGTGTACATGCGCTGGTTGTTGAACACGTACTTTAATCAAAATGTTCAATGAGTGATATTCCTGTTGTTAGCTGTTAATTTGATGTTTCTACCCGGTAGCAGTTAGGAGAGCATGAGTAGGTAGTATTTAACTGTCTAATTGCCTAATTGTCTTACTTGAGTTTTCTTGGTCATTGCTGGCGCTGTTTATCGGCAAAGTTATAGTTAAGTATATTATACTTCTTTCTGTGTACTCCTTTACTTGCTGTGTTTGGGGACTACGGGTTCGATTCCCGAGATCCTGAGATTATTGAAATGTGGACTACGGGTTCGATTCCCGAGATCCTGAGATTATTGAAATGTGGACTACGGGTTCGATTCCCGAGATCCTGAGATTATTGAAATGTGGACTACGGGTTCGATTCCCGAGATCCTGAGATTATTGAAATGTGGACTACGGGTTCGATTCCCGAGATCCCGAGATTATTGAAATGTGGACTACGGGTTCGATTCCCGAGATCCCGAGATTATTGAAATGTGGACTACGAGTTCGATTCCCGAGATCCTGAATTATTGGTAGGGACTGCGGGTTCGATTCCCGGAGATCCTGAGTTATTGAGATATTATTGAGACATGGGCTGCGGGTTCGATTCCCGGAGACCCAGAGGTACCGAGAATGGGACTGTGGGTTCAATTCCCATAGATCCTGGATTTGTTTATTTGAGTTGGTTATTTGTTGTTAGCTTAATTGTAGACAGTTACAGTAATCATCTTATTGTTGTTATTTCGGAAATTATTATCATTTAAACTGTTTATTTTTGTTATCATCATTATATTATTGTTTCTCAGTAGGGCCCCGACCTCCCTCGTCACTACTCCATCGAGGTTAGGCTTGGCACTTACTGAGTACCGCCGTGGTGTAGTCATGCTACTCTTCTGCACACTTTTGTTGTGCAGATCCAGGTACATCAGAGCAGGCTCGTGCTAGGTGATTCCGCAGCTTTCTGGGAGACTTCGAGGTATGATCTGCTACGTCCGCGGATCCGGAGGCTTCCCTTCTATTCTAGTAGTACTAGTTGACATTTTTCTTCATTTCGTTGTTAGATACTCTTTACACATAGAGCCACGGTTATATTTCTCTTTTAGTCTGTGTTACCGTGAGGTTCCGGATCTTGGTAGTGTTTTATTCATTGTGTGACGGATGTATGTGCCAAGCGGCACGGATTACATATCTTTTATGCTATTTTTCCGCTGTTTCTTATTTAAGTGTTTATAACTTGTATATTCCGCAACGTGTTAGGCTTACCTAGTCGTGGAGACTGGGTGCCATCACGACATGTTCACAATTGGTGAACTAGGGTCGTGACAGGTACATGCTGGAGTATGTAGACCCCATATGAGGTGATACGTATTGCCTAAGAAGATTCTTTGAGCAGGATATTATTGGCTCACTATGGAGCGTGATTGCATCAATTTTGTACGACAATTCCATCAGTGTCAGATACATGGTGATCTGATTCATTCTCCGCCGACATAATTGCATACAATGTCAGCGCCATGGCCATTTGTCTCCAGGGGTATGGATGTTATTAGAACCATTAAGCATGCAGCTTCCAGTGGTCAGAGGTTTATTCTGGTAGCCATTGATTATTTCACAAAATTGGTTGAAGCTAAAACTTTCAAGTCAGTGACCAAGAAGGCAGTGGTGGATTTTGTGCATTCCCATATCATTAGTACATTTGGGATTCCAAAAGTGATCATCACGGACAACGGTGCCAATCTTAACAGTTGTTTGATGAATGAAGTATGTCGACAGTTTAAGATTACACGCCATAACTCCACACCGTATCCTCCCAAGGCCAATGGAGTAGTTGAGGTAACCAATAAAACTATAATGAAAATATTGAGGAAGATGGTAGAAGGATCCAAGCAATGGCACAAAAAGCTACCATTTGCATTATTGGGTTATTGCACTACTGTTCGAACTTCAGTAGGTGCAACTCCTTATTTGTTGGTATACGGAACTGAAGCAGTGATACTAGCAGAAGTTGAAATTCCATCCATCAAAATTATCGCTAAATCTGAAATTGACGATGATGAGTGGGTCAAAGCCCGATTGGAGTAGTTGAGCTTAATTGATGAAAAGAGATTGGTAGCAGTATGTCATGGCCAATTGTACCAAAAGAGAATTGCAAGAGCATATAATAAAAAGGTACGTCCCAGGAAATTTGAAGTGGGACAACAGGTGTTGAAGCGAATCTTGCCACATCAGGCAGAAGCGAAAGGAAAATTCGCCCCGAACTGGCAAGGGCCGTATATTGTGACCAGGGTATTGTCCAACGGTGCTTTATGTCTAACAGATATCGAAGGAAGATGCATCGACATGGCTATCAATTCTGATGCGGTAAAAAGATATTACATGTCATTTCTTTGATTTTGATTTTGGTTCATTTGATTGTTTGTACTTGGTGTTTATCGGATAATGAAATGACGGAGGCAATTCTTTCTTCTATCCAAACACTTTTAACCTTTGCTTTCCCCTTTTTTAGCCTTACTTATCCTTTCGTATCCCTCTTTTGGAATCATTAATAAAAACGAAGAATGAATGAAAATAAATAATAATAATAACAAAAACAAGAAAAAAAGATCACAAGAAAACAAAGGAGTTAAGTGAACTACGTCCGACCTGATTCCTCAAAGAGGATACGTAGGCGCCTCACGGCTCGGTCATAATGCAATAAAAGTCAATCCTTCCCCAAGCAAGAAAACCGGGGCAGAAGTTATGTTGTTTTGATAAATCATGGAAGGAGTTTTGATTCCAAGAGTTGTAATAGTTTACCCGTCATAGTTATTTTGAATTTTCATATGTTTTTCAAAGCCCCATATAAAACCCATATTGATATCCAAAAGACCTCCCGATCAGTGTTCGAGAAATGTCAAGAAATGCAAATGAAAGACGAGAATAACACGTTGGTCCCTGAACGAATAAGGATCATGAGCTGAAAGAATTGATAATCATAAGAATTCTCGGTAGAGAGAATCTTTTCGACAACACTCCAATCCCCATCTGAGAAGATAAAATGAGAGAGTCTTATCGGTGAAAACCTTTACAGGCACCATATGGCGATGCAAGCTGAGTGAAGCAAAATGCGAGAGTTTTATCGGTGAAAACCTTCACATGCACTATAAGGTGTCGTGACTTGAGAGAAATGAGAGTCTTATTAGTGAAAACCCTTCGAAGGGCACTATGAGGCGACAAGGTAAGAATGGCGGAAATGGTCCTCATTTTGTGAAAAAGTTGGGCACACGTTTATCCCCATCAAGTGAAGACATCAGAAAGATTGATTGACACGAATAGACTAGGTTGATTAATCTGGAATGCACGACATGGTCATTAGAATTGGTTGTACCACCCAGATAAGTTTCTTTCTTTTTCTCAGCATCGGTTCGGAAAGCTTTTCTTTTTCTCTACTTTTTCATTTCTTTGTTTTTTTTTTTCGAAAGATCTTTCAAAGCTTACTGCCAGTTTCCAAAATAGGACAAAGTAAAATATAAGCAAGATATACCAAGGAGAAAAGAAATATGAGAAAAAATACAACGAAGAATAACACTTGAGAAATTTGTGGATAAAGATCATCAAGAAAAAGGAGCATTTCCGACAGATTGTTGACCAAAAGTCCAAGAGGGATGAACAACCAAAGATGGGAACGGAGAAAAGGAAAAACCGTCCCCAGCCGCAATGTCATCCCCAGCAAATAACATTGTTCCTCAATAAAGTTCGGGAACGTAGAGCAAGGAGAAAAAAAATGAAAAAACCATCCCCAGCAAGAGTGGCACGACCACTCACCGTGTTTTAAAAAACTAACAAATTTTCTTTGATTTTAAACAGGAAATGGAAATGTTATTTGCAGCAGAAGAGCACGCCACGAAGAAGATCACCAAGACTGGGGCAGCAAATTTCCGGCCATTGTTAAAACATTTCTCGAGGGAACGAGAACATCAATTCAGGTGTTATTTTTTCACTTTGAGGATTCGGGAGCCCGCCCGTAAAACGGAGGCGTTACTTTTCAGATTGAAGAATCTGGGAGCCCACTCAGAGAACGGAGGTGATACTTTCCAGTTGAAGAATTTGGGAGCCCGCCCGTAACGGAGGTATTACTTTTCAATTGAAGAATTCAGTAGCCCGCCCGTAGAACGGAGGTGTTACTTTTCTAGTTTTAAAGATTGAAGTCGGGAGCCCGCCCGTATAACGGAGGTGTTACTTTTGAAGTTTTTAAGATTGAAGTCGGGAGCCTTACCCGTATAACAGAGGAATACATTTCAAGTTGAATCAGTAATATCCACAACATAAGTTCAAGTTCAGCAATAAAGAAACGTCGACAATGTCAAGATAGAAATAAAGAAATGTCAGAAGAATACAAGATGCAAGCTCAAGGCAACACAAGAGCAAGTTGAAGATCTAGAAAGATTTTTATAATTTATAGACTAGTTTAGTCTAGCTTCTTGTTTCCTTTTAATACGGTGTAATAAGGAGGTCAGTAAGCAACAACAACAACAACAGTAATAGCAAGATCACAGCTTAATGGTAGTCCCAGCTACCAAAACTTCCCGAACTACATTGACCCGATTCCATTTTAGCCAGGGATATGTAGGAGACCTTTTGAAGCAAAGGTTTGGTTAAATTCTTAAAAAAATGCTTCACACGGAGTACTCAAAATGGGCAAAAATCGCTCGTATCCGCTCACTTATCTTTCCACAAAAAGTCTTCGTGTTTCCGGGCAAAAGGGGGCAGTTGTGAGCACATGATTTTTGCCCTATATGAGAATTACTCTCAAATATTCAAAAGAAAATAGGTTTGTGTTGTTTGCCATTTTTGTGAATTTTGTGTCATTTTCTTTTATTGTTTGCATTTATCTGTGCGTGTTTATTTTTTATTCAATTAATGAAAATACAAAAAAATATATGTTGCATTTGCATTTGACTTCTCATTTTTTTAGGAATTTAACTAATTAGTTGTTTCAAAAATGAGAAAAAAAAATATAGTTTATGTTGCACTTTAATTTAATTTTGCAATATTGGTAGTTTTCTCTTTTAATTTAGGTCTCAATTAGTTGTGGTGATTATTTAGCTTTAGTTATTATTTTTAATAAGTTAATTTGGTTTATAAATTAATTTTGAATTTTAGTTTTATTAATTAGAAAATAAAAAGAATTAAAAAATAGAAAAGAGAAGAGCAATTTGGAACTGGGCTAAAAAAACCTTGAAGCCCAAACAAGTTACCCAAAAACCCAGCCCAAACCGGCCCAAGACCCTCCCCAAACCAATCTGTTCCAACCCCACTCGGTGAGAAACTACCCCATTTTAATTAGTGATTAGATCATAACCATTGGATTCTAATCGTCCAACGGCCTTGATTAATTCTCTAATTTTAATATGTCCAACTCCCATAACCCCTACCCCCCAAATCAGAACACCCCTCATTCCTCTCCTTCACCTCATCGGAGAACAGAACCCCTGCCGTCTATCATCGTGCTCCACCCAACGGAAATCACCTCACGGCGGTTTCGGTGGGCAAATGACTCCATCTTTACGCCATGGCACCTCCGAGACCTCCCCATTCCAACCCCAAGTATGGCTTATCTCGAATCACGCCGGAGCTTCTTGCATCTTCAATCGAAGATTCGAGCCAAAACCAACCTATACCAATCGACCCCAAATTGATACCTTACACACCCCAACCTTCCTCATAACCAAACCAAGCTTGGTTTGGTTCGAATCTAACCCAAAAGCCCCGATCTCCAAAATGACCACATGAACCCTAGAAATCCGAAATGGGATTTCCGTCTGAAATTGATAAGAGTTTGAGCTTCAACATTTTAAGTACGAGTTGGTTCAGGATCCATTCAAATTTTTGATATTTTTCTTCCAATGTATTTTTCTTACCTTTCTTCTAGCTTCATCTAAATTCTATATTTTGTTTGTTAATTGTGTGATAATTTTCATCTTTTTCGATTTTTGTTAAACTTTCTATTCTATTCTTTAAGACCTTTTATTTGATCATTTGTGGTTTCTGATTTGCAAGATGAATGTGTTTTAGAATACATATTCGCTTCGATTAGCGTCGTCGAATAATTAGTTTCGTATATCCGATTTTTGTCCGAAACTGTGAATCCTCATTTGTATGTTGATTATTCATTATCAATTATATGTGTCGTAATTGATTAAACGAATGTTGTCGATTGGTTATATATGTTTGTTCTGTTAGAACAATGGACAAAAATTTGAATACTTTCTAAATTGGGTCTGAACCATGGCTCAAATTAAATTCTGAATTGTATGTGGTCGAATCTAGGAAAATGAATTAGTTATAGCTGCATCCCTAGTATAAGTTTTTGATGGTGATTTGGAATTCAAAAGGTTGAAAGTCGTCTAGTGATTAATCTGGCAGGGGATACTAGTTGGACCATTAAGTTAATATATTGTTTAATGTAACTTTAAGGTCACGAAACAGAAATCACATAGACACTATCTTAAAAAGTCTGAAGGAATTATATTAAAATAAAGCATGCCCATACAAATGAATTAAAATGATAAAACAGGGGATTAGTAATGGGAATAATACCTTTAGAAGTGGAGAAATCAGAATGGCATGGGGGTTTTAATTAAAAATAGAAAAGGCAGTAAGACTAACAATCCTTATGAATTATCAAGTGAAAAGGGAGACTGTTTGGTTGGCTTAGTACCTTTACTAGTGGAAAATTAGAGCTAGCACATGGTGGCAATAATAAGGGGTAGAGGACACACAAGAAAAAAGCATAACATACCGGAAAAGGTGAAAACTTTGAATAAAATAAGGTTCAGTTTTAGTCTATAAAAGAGAAAGAGTTTAGAGGTTAAGAGGGATTCGGATACAGAGATTAAAAAATTAGAGAAAAAATAGGCAATTGAAATTCGACTGTGTCATTGAAACTGTTCTTTTCTTTGATTTTTGGCATTTTCTTTCACTATTGAAACTATCTTCCATTCATTTTGAAGCTGAAATGATCTGAATTTGGAGTAATAGTGGATTTCTTTAAATTATTTTGTTTGCTAGATCACTGTCATGTTGAAACGAGGTTGCTGATCTGTTGTGCCTACTGACCTTCATTTTCTTCTTTGTTTCCTTTCTTATCCCAGGTACATATTTCTAAACATCACTTGAATATAAAGATCTGTTGGACATAATAAAAAAAAATGGAAACCTGAAGTTTGTAATTGCATTCATCATGAATTAGATTCACAGTTAGATTACTTGTTTTGATCTTGTGCTTGGAGATTCTGGTCTCTTTCTCTCTCTTCTCTCCTCTATCTTCTCCAACAGGCTTCTTCCCCTCCCTTCCCCCCCCCCCCCTTCTCTCTCGCCTCTCCACTCTCTCCCCCCTATCCACAATGCCGACCCCTACCTCCTGCCCCCGCCGGCAACCATACTACTATCGGCGCCGCCTCTCTCCGGCAACCCACTTCCGCCAGCAGCACCTCCAAGTAAGACAACCCATTTCCCCCTCCCTCCATCTCCCTCCCTTCCTCCCTCCCGTCCCCCACCCCCACCCCTACCCCCACCACTCTCTGCATTCTCTCTCCTCTCTCTAAACCAGCCCCCCGTCCTCCCATACTAAACCTGCTGCCCTATTTTTATTTTTATTCTACCCTTATTTTTGTTTTATTTTACCCTTACTTTATTATTTTAGTCTCGTTTTATTTTTATTTTTTCTCTCTTGTTACATTAATATTCATATATTTTATTTATTTATTTATTTACTTATTTTTGCATCTGTAGTGATTTTATTTTGTCATTTATATTCATTTTTATTTTTCAGTCTTATTTTATTCTTACTTTATTATTTTAGTTTTGTCTTATTTTAATTTATTTTTTCTCACTTGTTTACATTATTATTCATATATTTTATTTATTTATATTTTTATTTTTGCATATGTAGTCATTTTATTTTGTCATTTGTATTCATTTTTATTTTATAGTCTTATTTTATTCTTATATACATTATCCCATTCTTCCTCTCCCCCTCTACCCCCTTCCCCAGGCCAGGCAACCCCCCTCCCCCCTTTTGTTTTTGTGTGTGGTTGTTGCATGTATGATTTTTAGGTACTAATCGCGACGGACGAGGCTAGCTTGCGGCGTTTGGAAGTGAAGAGCAAAGCAACACCGGCTGGGACGTGCAAACGCTGACAGTGGTTGGGCGCACCAAAGCTCACTTTCAGGTTTTTCCATCGGGAGTTGGTACCTCCCGCTCTCCTGTTTACTTAGTACATTTTTTTGTATTTTACCTAACATCCTGTGTGGTTTATTCTGTGGCTATCAAGTTAGTACATTTTTCGTATTCTACTAAGGTTCGTCTGTTCGTCTCTTATAGTGGCCGTCGCGGGATGGTAGTGTAAGGTCATATCCCTGGGGGTAAGGGTGAGTAGGGGGTAGGGATCGGTTCTACGGTAGGGTAGGAGGCAAGGGTGGGAAGATGGTAGCGGATGCTCATAGATTGAGGATCGGATCGTGAAACTTAGGCACTTTGACGGGTAAGTCTATTGAGTTGGCGAAGATTCTTCAGAAGAGGAGGGTTAGCATAACTTGTGTGCAAGAGTCTAGGTGGGTAGGGTCGAGGGCGAGGAATGTCGACGGTTTAAGTTGTGGTATTATGGGGTCGTGAGGGGGTAAGAATGGAGCGGGAATCTTGGTAGATAGGGATCTTAGGGAGTCTGTGATTGAGGTTACACGAGTGAATGATAGGTTAATGTCTATTAAGTTGGTTATTGGTGAATGCATCCTTAATGTCATAAGCGCTTACGCGCCGCAAGCAGGCCTTGATGAGGAGATTAAGAGGCTCATTTGGGAGGGCTTGGACGAGTTGTTGAGTAGTATTCCCCACTCGGAGAAGTTAGTTATTGGAGGAGACTTTAATGGTCATATTGGGGCTGTGGGCGATGGTTATGGCGAGGTGCATGGTGGCTTTCATTTTGGGGTTAGGAACGGATGAGGCACTTCACTACTTGATTTCGCTAGGGCTTTTGACCTTTTGATTGCGAACTCGTCATTTCCAAAGAGGGAGGAGCATTTGGTTACATTCAAAAGTTCGGCGGCAAGGACTCATATTTATTACCTCCTCCTCAGAAGGAGCAATAGAAGGTTGTGCAAGGACTACAAGGTTATTCCGGGAGAGTCCCTATCTACTTCACATAGGCTCCTAGTGATGGATGTCGATGTCTGAGTGAAGAGGATGAGGAGTGGTGCTCGGGGCCGACCATGGATTAGATGGGGAGTTTTGACCACGGAGAAAGCCGAGGAATTGGAAATGAGGTTGGTTGATGGTAGAGCTTGGAAAAGTGTTGGGGATGCATACGCAATGTGGTTAGAGACGGCGAAATGTATTAGGGAGGTAGCGCGAGTAGTGCTTGGGGTAGCAAAAGGCTATTCAGGTATACATTAGGGCGACTGGTGGTGGAACGATGTAGTTCAAGAAAAAGTGGAGGCAAAGAAGGCAGCGTTTGCTAAACAGTGAATGTCTAAACAGAGAGCAACAAGGTGGCAAGGAGGGAAGCTAAGCTGGTGATCACAAAAGCTAAAAATGCAGTGTTCGATCGTATGTAGGAGGAATTAGGGGAGAAAGGTGGGGACAAGAAGTTATTCCGTTTGGCTAAAGTGAGAGAGAGGAAGGCTCAGGACCTAGACCAAGTTAGGTGCATCAAGGACGAGGAAGGCAGAGTTCTGAAGGGGGAGTCTCAAGTTAAGTAGAGGTGACAGTCGTATTTTTGAGACATGCTCAATGAGGAGGGGGATCGAGTCATAGAGATAGGGGAGATGGGGCAGTCAGAGTGTCATATAGACCTTAGGTACTGCAGGCGCATTAGGGTAGATGAGGTCGTGGGGGCTTTGCGTAGGATAAGTAGGGGTCGAGCGACCAGGCCAGGCGAGATCCTGGTAGAGTTCTGGAAAGGCGTGGGTAGGACAGGTGTGGAGTGGCTGACTAGATAGTTCAATGTGATCTTCAGGTCTAAGAGGATGCCAGAGGAGTAGAGGTAGAGTACAGTCGTGCCCTTGTATAAGAAGAAAGGGGATATCTAGTGCTGTAACAACTATAGGGGCATCAAATGACTAAGTCACACCATGAATGTCTCGGAGCGGGTGATTGAGGTGAGGGTGAGGGGAATGACGTCCATATCTGTGAACCAGTTCGGTTTCATGCCAGGCCGCCCCACTACAGAAGCTATCCACCTTGACAGGAGATTGGTGAAACAGTTCAGGGATAAGAAGAAGGACCTGCATATGGTGTTTATTGACTTGGAGAAGTCGTATGACAAGGTCCCAAGGGAGGTAATATGGGGTGCCTAGAAGCGGAGAGCATGCCGGAAGCCAATATCAGAACAATCAAGGATATGTACGATGGAGCGAAGTCTAGGGTTAGGGAGTTGGATGGAGACTCAGACCACTTCCCGGTGGATATGGGACTTCATCAAGGATCAACCCTTAGCCCTTCCTTATTTGCCTTGGTGATGGATGCACTGACACGCCATATTCAAGGTGATGTGCCTTGGTGTATGCTATTTGCTGATGACATAGTCCTAATAGACGAGATGAGGGTCGGCATTAACGGGAGGTTGGAGGTCTGGAGACAGACCCTCGAGTCTAAGGGTTTCAAACTAAGCAGGTCTAAGACAGAATACTTGGAGTGCAAGTTTAGCGTCGAGTCGAGCGAAGTAGGCAGGGGTGTGAAGCTTGGAGACCAGGTCTTCCCCAAGAGGGACAGTTTCAAATATCTTGTGTCGGTGATCCAGGCAGACGGAGAGATCGATGTGGATGTCACCCACCGTATAGGGGCGGGGTGGTCGAAATGGATGCTTGCATCAGGAGTCCTGTGTGACAAGAAAGTACCACCGAAACTTAAGGGGAAGTTATATAGATCTTTGGGGCGGAGTGCTGGCCGGTTAAGAACTCTCATGTTTAGAGAGTGAAGGTTGCGGAGATGAGGATGCTCGGGTGGATATGCGGGCACACCAGACTAGATAAAATTAAGAATGAAGTTATTCGGGAGAAGGTTAGGGTGGCCCCAGCGGATGAGAAGATGCGGGAAGCGAGGCTCAGGTGGTTCGGGCATATGTAGAGGAGAAGCCCTGATGCCCCGCTAAGGAGTTATGAGCGTCTGGCGGTGGTTGGAACGGGGTGAGGCAGAGGGAGGCCTAAGAAGTATTGGGGAGAGGTGATTAGGCAGGATATGGCAATAATTCATATTTTCGAGGACATGACCCTTGATAGGAAAGTCTGAAGGTCTAGAATTAGGGTTGTAGGATAGGGGCTTCTAGTGCTTTTCATACTTCTTTCCTGAGGTTAGGTGTGGTTTGGTAGGGCACTCTATAGATGTCTTGCGTTTTGTATCGTGCTTCCTATGATAGTTACTGTTAGGTGTTATTGCAGCTAGAGTCACTAATGCTCTTTTGTTTTTCCTTTTCTTTTTCTTTTCTTTCTCTTCTCTTTCACTTGAGCCGAAGGTCGATTGGAAATAGCCTCTCTGCCCTTTCGGGTAGGGGTAAGGCTTGTGTACGTATTACCCTCCCCAGACCCCACTTTGTGGGAATACACTAGGTAGTTATTGTTGTTGTTTTTGTTTAGAGATTCTATCTTTGTTACCATTCAAACCATAAACGTGAATAACATACAGTTTGGTGTATTAGTGTGATGTTTAACTCTTCATATGTAGCCGTTTATGCTATCTATTCGCTTAAGGTTAATAGTTTGGGCTGGTCTAGATGCAGTTGGCTCGAGATTCCTATTTTGTTGGACTGTTAAACATGGTTCCCAAGGATATTTTGAGGTCCAAGTTTGTTATCTTAAAATGAAGATCAAGGTGTGCGTCATGGTTTCATTTAAATCTGATTCGTTTGGTTTCACATGTAGCGCACTGCTTCTCTCATAGATCTGAATTCGTATCACGTGACTGGTGCATTATCTTGTATAATTCAGCAAAACATTTGTGTTCTTGAGAAACTGTGGCTTAGACCATGAATTTATGGTTGAAAAAAATGGCTGGTCTGTGAGGAAGCAGCCAGTACACTAAAAAATCGAGATCCCCTCGGATTTGAGAGATCTCTTCACAAGCTAGAAGGGCGCTCTCCAACTTCATAGAATATAGAAACACTTTCCTTCATATTAATAGAAAACGAAACATATCCATATTTATTGGATCCCGGATCTGTAATAGCAAAAGCCTTCAGAAGAAAAGAAGTAAAAATTGTAGTTTCTTTAGGTTTGCCTTTAAATAATAAATGGGATGAGCCTTGCCAAATAACATGCAGATTGTGGGGCCCTCAATAGCCGGTTATTTTATATGCTTAGATTTCGTGATAGGCCGTTTTAGCGAATTTCACGGCCTTCTCAAAATAATAAACACGTTAGTTGCTTTAGGTCAGTTACTTAAATAATTTTACTTTCCTAAATCTGGGTGCACATGTATGTGACCCAAATCCAAGTCTCGACGAAGTCGAAATGTATTAAAGTCCACATGCGTACCTGTATGGTGTGGTCCGAAATACATTTTCACGAGGTCGCAATTGTTATAAAAACATTAATAATCACAAGCGGTTAAAAGTTCAAATTCGCACGTTGGTTTAAAATGTATTAAACTCAGATAATTTAGCCAAATCTAATAATTAGCGACCATGCTAGAACCACAGAATTCGGGAGTGTTTAACACCTTATCTCGGATTAACAGAATTTTTCTGGTACGCAGATTGTAATATATAGTTAACTTTTTCCTCGTTTCGTATTAAATTGGTGACTTGGGACACCATAAATATCCCAAGTGGCGACTCTGAATTAAATAAATAAAGCCCATTTTGATTGTCCTTTAATTAGAAAAACTCCCTTTACCATGCCCTTCGCGAGATGAGGTAGCGACAAAAGGAGATGTGACAGTAGTTATGACGCTTGATTACTAAAATTCAGAGGTTTATTTATGTGACCTAACAACAATTTAATCTTGTTAATTAAAATAAACATGTTGGGGATCGTGGGTACGATTCTCGGGTCATGATTCGCAATGTGTAATCAAATAATTAGTTGTATAAAATGTTGCATTATTGAAAGCAATTTAAAGGGAATAAAATGAACATTGGTTTTAAAAGTGTTTTAAAATAAGATAAATAGGTGAATAATAATAGTTGAGCGACCGTGCTAGAATCATGAAACTCGGGAATGCCTAACACTTTCTCTCGTGTTAACACAATATATTACCTAAGTTTTTGGTTCGGGGAATATAATACAGAGTCAACCTTTTCCTCGATTCGAGACTTGAACCGGTGACTTGGGATACCATAAATCTCCTAAGTGGCAACTCTGAATTCTTTAAATTAATAAATCTTGTTTCGATTATCCTTTAAATGGAAAAACTCCCTTTATTATACCCTTTCAGGGGTGTAGAGAAAAAGGTGTGACAGACTCAATGGTTTTCTTCTCTACAATGATCTTGCAGTGCCACATATGCTGATCTTTGCACCTTTAAGGGACGTCCTCATCTTGAAAATCTGCACAAAAATGACTCCCGTGGAGTGACCTACTTTTTGCCTGCTTACCTCATAACCCTGATAGGAACATAGGTGTATATTCCCCTTAACTCGATCAATACTAAGCGAGGAGTGTCCCTAGACCTGATGATGAACTCGTTAGTAGGGAACCGTTCAAATATCCATTGGATTTGATGTTCAGTCTATGTGTTGAAGAACTCTACCCTTACCTTAGCAATTTTTGGTTGATCAAACCTGTCCGGAATATAAGTCATTCGCTTTGGGTGATGGAAGGCAATATGATCATTCCACGCCCTTCGTGGGAACTCCTAATGATATTGACCCTTTTGCAGATGATCCAATAACCAAAGTTGAAGTAATAGATTTCAACATTTAAAATGTTTAGACCCCTTATGGCAGCGGTCCAAAGCCCGGTAGATGTCAACTATAATCATAGGGACTATGGTATATGTTTGTCCCTTGATCCTTCCATTGAAGTCTTGGTGACCATAACCAGTTTAGTGCTAATATGTTCCCCTTTCATTGGGAACACCATCATAACCAAGAAGTAAACAATGGACACAAAAATTCTGCGGTCAATTTGACCCAAAAAGGTGATGGAAAAGTCATCACGTAACATGCGGTATGACTTGCTATGGACGTATCTATCATATAAGTAGTCAAAGAGTATATAAGACTTCTTTAAGCACTCCAAATCGTAGTTCTTCTTTTGACCCATCATCTTTAGAAACCCCTTACCAGTTCGATTTTTCGGTACTAATAGCCCAGGGCTGTCCTAAGGTAGCCAACCACATCCTCCCATTTCTTTTGGGAAGAGGGTCATTTATGTGTCCCTAAAGCAAAATACAACCCTTTCACTATCCCAAAATAAAGTTGTAGCTTCTATCAGTATGTTGTTTGGCCGAATGTCTTACAGGGATGGCATGTTTCCTAGGACTTTCTTCACATGTTTCTTGTCACTCAAGGAAAGATCCTCCCACCAATCTAGTGTTAGTGGTGGTTTGTTGTTGACCATGCTGAATCTGGGGACCTCATGCCATATTTTCTATAAAACAAAAGGTTAGGCCCCTTCCCCTTGCTGATTCGACTATTTATACATTCATGATTAGCATATTGGCATTTATTCTCCTAAATTAATGCACACAACAAGGTTGCATTCGTTGGGATTATGAAAACCCCATGGACTTTTGGATAAGGCTAGTCTTAAAAGGGTTATTTTGCAGATAACATACTAACCCGGCTAAGTTTTACCATGATGCATGCATAGTTATAATCCGAGTAAAGGTTACTATGAGGGTTTAGATTGGTACCCCAAAATGGACAATTTGAGGAGGAAAGGTAGGGAACCGTCGGCTTGTAATGCTGATCGACTACTTTTACTGCAAATGAGTCTTCGAATTTAATGGGTGATATATAAGAAGAGTGCAACCCCTCATAAGGCGTTGCTATAGGATTGATTACGTACGAGTGAAATATGATGTTCATCATCATTTATGCACCAATGAATAGCATTTTGTCACGTATTCACTCATTAAAAGTATAATAACTGTAGTATTTAATAACAAAAAGATGTTTAAGAAATAAGCCAAAGAGACAAATCAGTTTATGAAATAACGGAAATTGTAAATGTTTAACAAATAAGCAATTAAATCCATATAAAGGGAAGGGACATGGTGCACACGTATTATGAGAATAAAGCATGCTTAAGACTAATTACCAAAATAAGTTTGTTATTGTAGGAGCCTAAAATATTCCCAGTAGAGTCGACATGTTGTCGCGCCCCCTTTTCTCTATTGCGGAGTTCATATTTCGATATTTTGGGGACAACTTGTTTCCTTTTAGGAAGGGGTATGGAAATTGAAGAGTAGACACCTAAGGTGCTTTAGGGAACCCAATGCAAATAAATCATGAAACCAGTTTACATTACCAGAGATTGGGTAAGACCTCAAAATTTTCTTGAGGGAAAGGTTTTAGACACTCCTCGTGGTCCACAATGGTGGGTCTCGACCAAACTTATTTTTGTGAATAAGTCATTGAGGGAATAAAGCATTTAAACACATAGGGATTAAAATAGGAAAAATTAGGTCCTAGGTTTATTAGCCTATAAGATCACTTATGTGCAATACTCGATGAACTTTGCTCAAATAGAGGTGTTACACGTGGTATTGGCACACATGTCATCATATCATTTACTACCCAATTACCCTTCCCTTATCGGTTATAAAAGCGATTCTAATTAAACGTACTTTATGCGTGCATTACCCATCCCTTATTTATGGTCCCGGGGGTGTTAAGGGTTGTCCTATAGTGCTTAAAAGGAGAAAATCAAATTGAAAAAAAAAATAGTACAATCCGATAAAGGATTAGTTAAAGGATCGCATTTACCTCCACAAATAAGTAGGCAATTGCACATCTCAAACAACAGTATTTCAGAGAGGCACAAAGCAGAATATACGCAGTGTTTTTTATTAAAGAGAGGCAGAGGATACCTAATCAGTTTGATTTTAGAACTTACTGAATCTGGGCAGTTTACAAACAACTAAATAAAGCACAATTTCACAATTTCATGATTTTACTTGTCCTACAGGCTAGCCTAGGCGTGGATCAGAGATGTCCTATAAAATTTATATTTAATCGTTAATTTGAACCGCAACAAACCAGTAAACAATTTAAGTGGGCAGTTCAGTTCATTATGTCCTATAAGCATGCAGTTTAGGTGCTAAAAATAATCACAAATGTTACACAACTAGTTTTACATTTAAGCCTAATATCTAGGTGTTGGTACTGCTTTTATACTTATTTCTTATAGGCATGATTGCTACTGAAGAAAAAGATTTTATACAATTTGGCTGAAGGTGTGAAATCTAAGTGAGTGAAATAGAAGTCCCAGAATATGATCTCTAATGCACATGGGAGTCTTTATGAACATGATTGTTAAGGTTGAATTAACTACAATTTAGAGGCATATTTCTAGCTTGGAGGTGAATACGCATAAATAGAAATTTAGAGCAAATAACATGATGAACCTATAAGCATATTTTCTAATGCACACAACAATTTATAAGCATGGTTTCTAATCCGGTTAGACAATAATAAGAGTCCTAAGAGCATGATTTCTAGCCAATTTATTTCCTTACAATATATATATATATATATATATATATATATATATATATATATATATATATATATATATATATATATATATATATATATATAAAGTTCCCTCCCATTTTACTAATATCTCTAATAGCTATTTTACAAGAATTATTATTGAAGACCAAAGATAAATGAATTACAGAATAAAATTGGTATATTATAGGGAGCCTGGATAAGCACAAAAGTAAACTTGGAAGTCAGGCCTTCAGCCCGAGTCTGAGACATGCCAATATTCTACAAGTACACCTAATGGTCTTTTAGTACGTCAAAGTTTCCAAGGATCCTAGGGACCCTAGGCAATGCTCACACCAGGAAACCATTTCAAGAACATTTTGTGAGCAAGTTTTTGAAAAGCTATCCCCAGTGTGTTAGAGTTCCGAAGAGTCTCACGGGCTCCTAGGTAGTGCTCACGTTGGAGAGCAAGCACCCTAGATATTATAAGAGTGGGAGTTTGAAATTAGTATATAAGGGCATGGGATAGTTTTGGAAAAACAGCTTGATTTTCATAAGTGAATAGGTTCAGACCACATAGTTGTAAATAGAACTAGGCCAAGAAACAAACAATCACATAGTTTCAAATGGATTTGCACTTATTCAGACTAAGTATTGAACTAACATTTTTAAAATGATATACAAAGAGCAGGGACACTTTGAACTAAAAGACAGGATTGGTTGGTTACACATATTTGTAGTTTTTAAAAATATTCAAAATTGGAAAATTTACGGCTGAATCAAATAACTTTATTGAAGATTGCTCAATTTATTAATTACTAATAGGTGAGATATAGGCATGTACTAAAAAACATGCTGACGTTTGAAGTATCTAAACAAACAAACACATAGAACAGGAACCAAAGCATACTAGCCTAGAAAGAAGTAAATAGAAACCATGGATCAGATGCGAACATGCTAAGGTAAGTACAAATAACAGAGTGGGTTGACATGAATTGAGGCATGCTAATTGCAAGATAGATGAGCGGCAATGACAGGGAAAATGAAAGCATGTCGAGGTTTGAAATAAACTATTCATATAAACACATGGAACAACACAAGATAATAAGAACTAAGGCATAGTGGTTGAGGAAGAGATGGTCAGGTTTCAAACATCAAAACGGAAGCATGCTGAGATATTATAATAAACCATCTACATAGCATATAGAATAGAACATAATAACAGATAATTGAGGCATACCAATTAAGGAGATAGCAAACTGGAAGGTGAAGGCAATTGGAATCCAAGTGTCTAGACTTGTCTTTCAGTTGCCAGACAGTGTAGCAAATCAAAGTAAAAGAAAGAACTTAAAGTTTTTGAGTAACAGCTTGTGTACCTCAGTGTGTAATTGCAGGCGTAGGTGTGTTGAAAATCATAATGGTGAACTGATTACATAGCATTCAGAAGAGTAAACAAATAATGTAGGCAAATTATTGACACATAAATAAGGTATGCAGAATCAATTAACCAGTTAATTAGAGCTAGACATCAATCAATTAAGAGGACATAATCTTGAAAGTCACTTAACTTAAGGTGAATCTTATACAAATACAATTAGCAAACATGATTGTGGTTTAATAAGGTTAGTACTACATACAAAGATCATGTATGGCCCAGTCAAAATAATCAGAAACCATAAAATAAGGCCGACAATATCATTAAGAAAAGTAATACCAATTATGAAACACATATAAGGAAAGAATAAGTAAAATTGTCAAAGAGATATCAGTTATAAAAGAAAGCAGAATTCCAAAGCATAATTAGGCAAATAAAATCAATTAACCCGTTTTAATTGACAAAGCCAAGGTAAGCGGGCATATATCATACCAAGTAGTAGAATACTTATAAATCTTAAGGCATAGCGATGAAATCAGTCGATAAGTAAAGGAAATAACTAGGGCTAAACACTTAAATGTTTTAAAACCTTTTGGCAGAATTTAACGAAACTGGAACACTAGCATTTATGAAAAAATTAAAATAGGTTAACAATACTAGGAAAATAGTAGAATCTTAAAGGAAAAGTAACGAACAAACTCAAACCGCTTCAGATCTAAAGAGATCCGAATAGATTTGGCCAGAAATCATCATGTTATGTAAAAAAAATAAACAGAGGTGAGAGAAATCTAGTTTGAATAAGAGATTTGAAGCCATAATCATAAAGATATCAGTACTCACCAACATAGGAATGCACACAGACATTTTCATCGAGAAAATGAGGGCTTTAAACCAAGTATGTGTCGAACCTCTCTGAGATTCCAACAAATCATAACACCAGTAGAGATAGGAGGCCAAATAAGGCCTAGAATCGAAAATATAAACCATCAATCGAAGGAGTTCAAGTGATGGTAGGCTAGTGTTAGGAAGAGGTGAGAGAGAAGAGAGGTGGAAGGGGTTTTAGGGGGCAGCCAATTTTGGAGAATAACTAGGGTTTGGGGAGGTTGTTGGTTAATTTAAAAAGGTAATGAATCTTGGACCATTGATCTTCTAAGATCAACGGCTAGGACTGAGTATAGGGGTTGGGGCGGGTTGTAAAATTAGGTTATGTGTATTGGGTTAATTTAATTGGGCTGGGGGTGGTAATTACACTATGTCCGAAAATAAAACTGAAAGAGGCTATTTGTTAAATACCTAATCAATTTGATAAAATAATTTATAAAAATAAATAATAAATGATAAAATTGCTATTTATGCATAAATAATGGTTTAAAATGTTATTTAATATTATAAAAATATAAAAAATAACTTTATATATAACTAGGGTAATTATGCATATATATGGGCCATTATTGCAAATTATGCAATTATTGTCTTAAAAATGTAAATAAATTACAAAAAATGCAATTAATGTGTTTGAACACGTATATGGGCCTAAATGATGAATTTAGATGATTAAATCATCATAAGGTAATATGAGGGATAACTACTAAATATTTATACAATTAAAATACAGAAATAAATTGATTTAAAGCCTTTAAAAATTATAAAAAAATTGTAACAACACTTGTGCATGTCTGTAAATTCATGTACAATATTTGGAAAGTAGTATAAACATTTAAATTATATGAGGGAAAAATTGAGTATCAACAGCCGCTCCTCTTTACCCGGAAGGATGAAAGCATTTTTGGGTAACAAAATAATGATCGATTTTGATCGAATGCGATGTTTTGAAAAATAGAGGCCACACCCGAATCTCTGAGATGCCTACATATATCTGGTTTCATTGGAATCATGCCGTCTGTAGTTCTGGATCCTTCAAAGAAATATTGTGACGACCCAAAGGGTCATCACCTGTTTTCCTTATTTGCCCCGTGCTTCTGAGGCCTTGAAAGCCTCATTTTATATTGCCTCGATTTGTGTGTGCAGTCCGTGCGCATAGCCGAAATTTTTTTGTGTTAGAATATATGAATTCTATGAAAAATTGAAGAATTTTGATATTAATATCGATATAGTTGACTTTGGTCAACATTTTTGGTAAAAGAACTCGGACCCGAGTTTGGATGGTCCCGGAAGGTCCGTAGGAAAATATGGGACTCGGGCATGCGTCTGGAGTCAAATTCTGAGGCCTAGAGCCGAAGATATGAATTTTTCTGTTAAATTGTTTTTGCTGAAATTATCAAATGAAAATGGATTAAATAACCATGGTATCAGGCTCATATTTTGGTTCCGACGCCCGGTACAAGTATTAAATATTATATAAGTGCTTCCTGCAAAGTTTGATGACATTTGAACGTCGTTTGATGTGTTATGAACCTTGAGTTCCAAATATGAATGTTTATGAAGTTAAAGGAAGAAAATCATGAACTTGAGGCTTGATTTGATGAAAACCATGTTATATTGGTGATTTGATCGCACGAGTAAGTTTGTAGTATGTTTTTGAAGTTGTGTGCATGTTTGGTTTGGAGCCCGAGGGCTCGGGTAAAGATTTTATAGGCCGTTAGAGCAGCTGGTATTTTCCCCCAGCTGGTATTTCGCAACTGCGAAGAAATACTCGCAATTGCGAGAAGACTCAGATTTAGCCTTGGTTTGCAAATGCGAACCAATCTTCGCAAATGCGAAGATGGCAGGGAATCGCATAGGCTCGCAAATGCGAGCAAAACATCGCAAATGCGAGGCCTTCAGTGAACAACCCATGTTCGCAAATGCGACAAAATGTCGCAAATGCGGAGGTCCCAATTTTGAGCCAAGTTCGCAAATGCGAACGGATTATCACAAATGCGAGGGCCTCAGTCAAAAACCTGCTATGTTTGCAATTGTGAACAAATGTTCGCAATTCCCACATCCACAGCTGTGCAATCTGATACTTAAATGAATTTACACCTATTTTCTTCATTCTTTCAAAACCCAACACACCACACACGATTCTCCAAGAGCAAAATCACTCCAAAACACTTGTAAGTCACTTTTTACTTAATTCATTCAATTCCTAACATCATTAAACATGTTTTTCCAGAGAAATCAAAGGTTTTCATGGTGGAAATTCTTATTTTTGGGTAGAACCTAGGTTTTTCATGGATTGGGGAATTAGACCTCGATTTGAGGTCCGATTGCGAAACAAATCATATAATTGAACTCGTGAAGGAATGGGTAACCGGATTTTGGTCCGAACCCTGACTTCCGACCGCGTGGGACCAGGGTCATTTTGGGAAATTTTGGGTTAAACTTTGAGAAAATCATTTTTAAGCATCCAAACCACTTATATAGTATTTATTAAAGTAATTGAACCAATTATGATAAGACTCGAGCAAGTTGAAGGCTGAAATTCGAGGTAAAGTTATAATTGAAGGATAATTGGACTTCAAGGCTTAGAGGTAAGTGTTTGATCTATCATAGCTTGAGGGAATAGGATTAACGTGCTAATTGCTATGTGATCGAGTGCGGTGTATGGGCTGTGGTGACGAGCATCCATACACTGGCGTCTAGCATGACCGTGAGTCGTTTGTTGACATATATCGTGGGATGTTTCTAAGACATAATCTTGAACCCTTGCCGGGTTGTGAAGTTGATTATTGTTTTCCCTTGCTGGGACTTTATTGTGAAGTTGATTATTGTTTTCCCTTGCCGGGACTTTATTGTGAAGTTGAGTATTATTTCCTTTGCCAGGACTTTATTGTGAGGTTAATTATTGTGTCCCTTGCCGGGATAGTTTATAATTATTGTTTTCATTCATTGCCCTTAACTGCGATTGTTATTTGGGTGAGGAAGAGTGATAATGCACGAAGGGTGATGTTGTGCCTTGTTTTATTGATTATGCACGAAGGGTAATGTCGTGCCTTAATTATTGATTATGCACGAATGATCATGCCGTGCCTTGTTTTATTGATTATGCACGAAGGGTAATGCCGTGTCTTGTTATTGATTATGCACGAAGGATCATGTCGTGCCTTGTGATATTGATTACGCACGAAGGAACAGTCCGTGCCGTTGTTATTTGAACAATGCACGAAGGATCATGTCGTGCCATGGATGTGACGATGAGAGTAAAAGCACGAATGGTGATGCCGTGCAACTATTTGAAATTTCCTTGTTTTGATAATAATTGTTTTTATTTCACTCTGATTCTCTTTACTGATTTATTTTATGTTGCTGATTGTGTTTCCCCCAGTATGATACTTCTTTGTTAATTGTGTTACTTGATAATCCTATTATTTTATGGTATGTATATATATATATATAGAACTGCACAGGTTTATGTGACTATCTGGTCCTATGCTTGTCACTACTTCGCTGGGATAGGCCAGGCACCAGCACATGGGGTCGGATTGTGCCGAAACTGCACTTCTGTGCGTTTTTACACAGGTCCAGGTTTTGATTAGGAGCAGCAGCAGCAGTAGTAGAGTATATTCGTGGGAGTTGAGTATTCCGAGACCGAGGTAGCTTGGAGGCATCCGAAGGCCCGGCGTCTCTTCCACTTATTTATATTATTTGCTGTAGTCTCATTGTTCCTCATTATCTTTCAGACCATTATATGTAGTATTCCTTAGTAGTTCGTGAGTTGGTGACTCCACATCTTGGGTAGAGGATTTTATCAGTGTTTTACATTATTATCGTTCATCTCTATTCAGAAAGACTTACGCATTTAACAAATTGAGTAATTATATGTTGCTATTAAATATACAACAACAATAACAACTACCCAGTATAGTCCCATAGGGTGGGGCGTGGGGAGGGTAATATGTACGCAGGCCTTACCCCTACCCGATAGAGCAGGGAGGTTGTTTCCAATTGGCCCTTGGCACAGGGACAAATATGAGAACAAAAAAATGATGGTATGAACAGGAAAATGTTGAATGAATTGGCTTGCCTAGCTACCACGAGTAGGAGCCATCATGATCCCTATAATGGGGGAAAATCTGGGTCGTGACAAGTTTGTATCAGAGCTTTAGGTTACAAAGGTCTCACCACTCACGAACAAGCTTAGTAGAGTTTGAGGGGTAGGTACGGAGACGTATGTACTTGTCCTCTAGAGTCTATTGAGTTAGGAAAAAGTCTCTCATTTGTTCCTTCTTGTTGTGCGATAATACTGATTGAATTTCTAGTTTGTCCTTTCGCAGATAGGGAGGACACGCGCTTCTTCATCCACTGATCAGCAGCCTGAGCCCCAGGTAGCTCCCGTGAGGGGAAGGGGTCGAGGCTGTATCGGAGGTCGTGGTAGGGGCAGAGCTCAGCCCCAGGCAGCGATTCTAGAGGTGGAGCCTCATGTTGAGATTGGTGAGGAGGTTCCAGCCCCAGCAGCTCCAGTAGGCCCATCTCAGGTCCCAGGTGAGATCTTATTTACCCTGGATCTTCGGGAGGCTCTGGTCATAATAGCGAGTTTTATGGACAGCGTTGCCAGAGCAGGCTTATTACCAGTTGCACCAGCCACTTCTCAGGCTGGAAGAGGGGTCCAGACTCTTGTTGCACGTACTCCGGAGCTAGTAGCTCCCCAGCCTCAGGCAGCAGTGGTTCAGCTAGCTGTGGCCACTAAGTCAGGAACCACAGCTCAGGCCAGATATGGAGCGTCCATGACTTCAGATTCTCTATGGAGACTTGATCGGTTCTCCAAGCTGTTTACCACCACTTTCAATAGTGCCACATCAGAGGATCCCCAGGACTTTTTATTCAGTTGCCATGAGATTTTCAAGACTATGGGAATAGTGGAATCCAATGGAGTCGATTTCTGCACATTCAGGCTTTTAGGATCCGCCAAGACTTGGTGGAGAGATTACTAATAGACTCGACCAGTAGGGTCCCCAGCTTTAACATGAGACCAGTTTGTAGAGTTATTTCTGGAGAAGTTTCTCCCTGTTACCCGGCGGGAGGCACTTCGGAGGCAGTTTGAGCGCCTCCAGCAAGGCACTATGACTGTTACCCAGTACGAGACGAGGTTTGTTGATCTGGCACGTCATGCGGTTGTGATATTTCCCACAGATCGGGAGAGGGTCTGCAGGTTTACGGATGGGCTAAATCAGCCGATTGGACTTCAGATGGCTATGGGAGTTGGGAGTGATATATCTTTTCAGAAGGCAGCTAATACAGCTCGTAGAGTTGAGATGGCTCTTTCTCGGGGAGGTGGCTATCCTTCAGACAAAAGACCTCATCATTTTGGCAGATTTAGTGGTTCTTCTTCTAGAGGCAGGGATTCTTATGATAGGGGCCAGTCTTCAGGGCCTTTTCAGTCAGCCCTCCAGGCTTCGTAGAGTGGTCCAGGTGATCATGGAGTTCGTGAGAAGTATTCAGATCAACCTCACATTAGTGCTCAGCTCTTTAGAGTGTTCGTGGGGGCCATTTAGGTCGCCAGGGCCAGCAGCCCTATCAGCCTAAATGTTGTTACGTTTGTGGTGACCCAGGTCATCTTGTCAGGTCTTTCCCTTGAGCGACGGGCAACACTCAACAGCGGGGTCCTCTTCCCATGATTTAGGCCCCAGCTGACCCACAGCCTACCCAGCCAGTCAGAGGCGGGGGTAGAGATCGTAGAGGTGGAGGTCAAGATCGTAGGGGTGGATACCGTCCCGCCAGAGGTAGAGGTCAGCCAGTGGATGACCATCCCAGAGATATAGCTTAGAGGGGAGGTGCTGAGCCCCGATTTTATGCTTTACTAGCTAGGCCAGAGGCAGAGGCATCAGATGCTATGATTATAAGTTCCATTCTTGTTCGTGACAGAGGTGCTTCAGTATTATTTGATCATGGGTCTACATATTCATATGTGTCTTCCTACTTTGCACCGTACCTGTCTATGCCTAGCTATGTGTCACGACCCCAAATCCGGTCGTGATGGCGCCCAGCACATTGCTAGGCCAGCCTGACCAATTAACCACAATCACGGAGCCACAAGCTCACTTTATCCAATTTAAGCATAACAGAATAATTTAACAGTGATAGATATATTAAAAACAGGGAACCAAGTCCCAACACGTGCCAACTCCCATAGTCCGAAGGGTCAAGAGTCATGAGCCTCTACAGAGTATACAAAGTGTAAATAGTAAATATAACTGTGCACAAGTGTGGGATGATCAGAACAAAAATACAGACAAACTGGAGAATCAGGTCCTGCGAACGCTGGCAGCTACCTCGACTGTCCAAAAGCACTCCCTAGCCGCAACAGGATCAGCCCTGCTGTGATGTACCTGAATCTGCACACAAGGTGCAGGGAGTCGGGTGTGAGTACTTCCAACTCAGCAGTAATAAAAGTAAATAATGCTGAAGGGAAGAAAACCACGATAGGCACTATCTCATGCTACACAATACAGAAGAATCAATATCAACTGTACCTGTACCAACAAGTACCAGCAAAACAGTATAACAGCTAGCAGATGTAGCTAAATGCAATGCAATGCATGATATGACCGCTACGGCGCGTAGCCCAATCCAATTTGGGTACCCGTGCTCACTGTGGGGGTTCAGACTCCGGAGGGGCTCCTACAGCCCAAGCACAATATTACTGCGGCGTGCAGTCCGATCCAACATATATACCGCTGCGGCGCGCAGCCTGATCTTCTACCAGTCAGCTAATATGCAAATACAGCTTCGCAGGCTCAAAAGTAGTTTTGAAAACTCTTTTATCATTTTTTAGTTGGAAAATAGTAATATCAAGTTCCGTTGGAAATAGCATGTTAACAGAAATAGCTACGGACTGGTAGTAACTAACATGTCAATATCATAAGACAATGATAACGATCCTCGCGGGATCCAATAACTGGCTCATGGCCCACAAGTATACTCAACCGCCCAAGAAGGGGGTTCCACAGCTCAAGAGTGGCCAATATCACAATATATAGTATGCAACCATCCGAGAAGGAGGTTCAACGGTTTAAGAATAGCCTAATATCATAACACAGTATCAACAAGTCGGACTAATCCATAGTCCCCAATCACAATCGACCCCGCACTCACAAGAGAGTATGTGTCTCGCCGCTATACAACATCACAAATTTGTATACCGGGGTTTCGAACCCGCTGGTCATCACCCACATCTATTACTCACCTCAATACGGCGCGACGACTACTCCGCGATGCCCTTGCCATGAGAATCAAGCTTTGCACGCATAGAATCTGATCAAATATAGTAAATACACATCAAATTAGACGAATGGAATGATACCCAGTCAAAACAACTCAATTTACATCAAAATTCCCAAAGTTGCCAAAACTCGACTTTCGGCACGCTTCTCGAAAAATTACGAAAGTCATATATTCAAAACCCTCATCTTGATACGAGTCCGTACATATCAAGAAATCCCAAATCGGACCACAAATGACCCTTCAAATCCTAAATTTTCGTTTTTGAAAAGTTTACAAATTTTCTCCAATTTCTTCCATTTGATTCACTAATACTTGATAGAAAATAACCATGGAATCATCGAATATAATCACTTTTGGATATAGAACACTTACCCCCATCCATATGGTGAAAATTGCTTCGTAAATCTCTTCAATCCGAGCTCCCTAACTCCAAAAATGAAGAAACTCTCGGACTGCCCCAATTAAAAGCCCAGCGATTTTCGCATCTGCGGTTACTGTTCACCGCAGGTGCGATTTTACTGTTCACCGCTTCTGCAGCACTGTTCATAGCACAAGCGAAAAATCACTGTGCACCGCTTCTGCGGGTACTGTTCATCGCAGAAGCGAAAATACCAGATTTGCCCCAGAAAATTGCAGCAGCTTTTTATTTCACTAAAAATGCTATAACGAACTCAGAATTTGATGATTCTTTTTCCTATGGCTCAGTAATTTTGATACGGATCCAGTGGTTCAAACAAAACTGAATTTGGAGCTCATTTGCTCAGTGCAACATCAATTTTTCTTGTTAAACAATTAATTCACATTTCGCGTCAAAAACCCAATCACGACTCGATGAAATTAGACCAAATTTTCCAGATCAGTCCTATAATTCATTATCTAAATTCTCGAAGTCTCGAAATCAAATTTGAATCTCTAGAACTAAAAATAGACCTTTGGATCATTACATTTATGCTCAAAACGGCAAAAATCTTCGAAAAATGACCCGTTGGGCATCCGAATCTACCCCGAAGCCTCTGGGACCTCAACCAAAAGTACTAACACCTCTTATAACATCATTCAAACTTGTTCCATTCATCAAAACTCTATCGTTAACATCAAAATCGTCTTTTTTCAACAAACCCGACCAAACGACGTCCGAATGACCTGAAATTTTGCAGGCATGCCCAAAATCACCTAACGGAGCTACTGCAACTGTCGGAATTCTATTCCGACCCCCGGATCAAAATCTCACCTACCGTTCGGATTTTGCCAAAATTCAACCTTAGCCAATTCAAGCCTATTTCTACACCGGACCTCCGAATTCAATTCCGATTGTTCCCCTAAGTCGCAAATCACCTCCCGGAACTAAACAAATCATCAAAATCCGATTCTGAGCCCCCTAACTAAATAGTCAACTTCGGGTTGACTTTCCTTATTAAAGTTTCCTTCAAAAAGGCTATATGCCTCATTTTCAATCCAATTCACTCCTAACTCACCCGATGGACTCTAACACTGATATAAAAGCATAAAACATATAGTTACAACATAACAGGGTGGTAATTCCCGTGACGACGGGCCGAGTCGTCACATTCTCCCCAACTTAAACAAACGCTCGTCCTCGAGCGTACCATAGTGGTACTAGAAGCAACTCAATAGCTGAATGACCTTACCAAGCATATATTTGGGAAATCACACGTCACCCTATCTCTCATAAGCCTGAAAACACCATATAGCTGAAATCTCACATACCATCTGAACCATAAACCACATTGCACTTTCCGAAATTATATACCAATTGCTAATCTCATGCCTATACTCAGGATACACTAGAATCCACTGCAATAAGCCATACTCACAGCTCCAGGTGAGGTCATATGATGTATCAAACAACCCAATCACTCGAGACAATAGTCTCTAATCACAACAATTTCCCACGATAACCAAATACCAACTAAAAAACCTTTTTCATTAGCTAAAGTCTTATTCCAACACTTTCATATACTGCCTATGGCAACCGAACACGCCATATATCGAATCCACCTCTCAGGTCACCCATTCATGAATCCATTTCCCTTTTTAACTGATACCATAATAGATTTCGGAGCTGAACCTCGATATTACCTTTCTAACCAGCTAAAATCACATGTACTCACACTCATTATGACTCAAATGATCATTTCAATTATAACACACCGCACTGGTGACATGCCACCTCAACACCGACCTAAGCCACGACGAGCACAACACATGCTCCAATAGAGACATCCGAACATACTCAAATCATGACAACTGTCTTCAACAAGAGAACTGTAATTCAATTCCTTTGTGCCATCATAACATAGAACTGAGATCACGTCTCGCATTATAGAAATAGAGTACATGACTCCTTTTCGAAAGGTCATAACATCACGTGGCCTTGCCACGATTCATGATTCTATCCAAACACTATTACTCATGAAGCACCTCAATTTACCAAGCTCAAAATGATCAGCCCCGCACATATTTAGGTCTGAACCCAAGCAATCAACCTCACCCACGGTGTAACAATTAATGTATGCTATCATATCCTGAATGAACACAACCGATGTGCCATTCGCCAAGCGATACTCAATACGGATTTTTCCTCAGAAGACATGAAGTATTGTATACTAGGTAACATATAACCAACTCTATTTTCACATTACATCGTTGCGGCGTGCAACCCGCTCCAATGACATATCCGTGGCGGCGTGCCACCCGATCCAGACACCATACAACCCGATCCAAATAACCATACCTGTGGCGGCGCACCACCCGATCCATATAGAACCCTCGCTAAAGAAATGCGCGTCAAGTCAAGTTGCTCATTATGGTAAACATATATATATATAGCCTCAAGTTCGGCCACCAGAAACGCATCCGACAAAGTTCCTCAATACCAGAACTAAATTAATGGTAGAAACCTCTGCGCTGATATCCGCGACGAAGGCCCAGCTGACAAAGCAATACCCATCAGCCGTCCGCTGGTCCTGAGGTGCAACTACCCCGCTAGAGCATACCTTGATGCACTCTGCTACGCAATTTGTGCCATAACATCATAGTCCATATCACATTAGTCTAGACAACCTGGACCAATGATAACCAGTCAGCAATTAAGTATCATAATTCAAATTCGTCATATCAAGTTGAGAGAGAAAGCCACTAGAGCCTCCGATTTTTAATAATCACAAAACGGTGTCGATACACATGATATACAACCACTGCATAGGCGGACTAACGAGAACTTCAAGTCTCCAACACATATATAACACATGAATCACAATGCCTGATCACGTACTTCACTGTACAAATACATAACGCACATCAAGTGTCCATTCATACCACGAAAGCCATTCAAAAATTTCACTATGCCATCAACGACTCAGTTATTATAGTCGATCCAACAAGAGAATACCACCATACCACTAGATATTATCAGTTTACATTACCTTTTCCTTTTGGACCATATACCTTGCCAAATTACTAGAATAGCAGTATCATTTTCCTTAATCACCAGAAAGATCGATTCTAAATTCACCTGCAGCTGCCCGCGCTGCTCAATAATTTTTAATGACTTCCCATATATTATGAACTGATCACAAAACCTTGAATATGCCATTATCAACTTTCCATAACACATCGCATATACCATACCACACTAAGATAACATGGAAATTCATATTCCTTTCCTACGCCGCAAACACCGACGCACTCAACTAGTCAAGGGCTTTCATGATCCCATATAGAGAAAACTCATTACACATTCCAAGCCTTGCATACCAACAGGAAAAATACACTCATTTTCAAACCAAGGTAAAACACATCATACACTCTTTCTCCCAATTACATTGCATAAGTTAAACCGCCAGGACTGAGTCCTTATACCCATATCGAGTTACACAACTGCCAGCACTCATTTGTTGCACAATATCTGCAAGACTCATTACTTCAAACACATACCAGGAATTAATCGTATTCCTTATCATACCGCTTCGATTTATTAACAAGTTGCTCCATTTACTCAATTTCTTTTCTGAACCATCTTTAACTTAGTATTAGCCTTTAAGGTAGCACTACCATAACTCAACTCATGTTACCACACGAGACTCGTACATAAGACCACACTGTCTAAAACCCATAGGCCACTCTCAATGTTTCCCAGGAGTACCACATTCTACAATAATTGTTTTGAAGAACTTCATGCGATTTTTGAATTAGTATCATTACCTTCCCATACGGTTACATAGAATCCCATCATTCACATAATATAACACAAGTCTTGATTTCTTCTAACGAAACCAGCGTCTTTAGCCACATGCACAATCTTAAGACACCTGACTGTTACAAGTAAAATCTTGAACACCGAAAAATAATTCTCGGGCATCATTCACCCTTATTCAGCTGTAATTCAACTGTCTTATTAAACAGGACCACTCGTGCCTTGCTAAAACTCTGACACCGCAGAACATGATTACATTCAGATACAATTAGCTATCTTCCTTTTATATACACCGAACACTCTTTACCAACATAAGTTCACAACATGCTAGTATTTCTTCATATCTACAAAGCACCATAACCTTTATCAAAATTTCCCAACATACCTAGAGACATAGCCAACACAGCACACGAACAGTGCAATCAGTTAATCAATAACAACCTCCCCAACTTAGCTCGGAGTCATACATCAAAGCACTTTTAGCCACTCATAGCCTTCTTACTCAAACGATGCAACAAAGTTCTAGTTAGATTAAACTCAAGTCATTTACAAGCTTCGGCGGAGGTTCGAATCATCAGAAATATTAATTCTTTTGCAATTCTTGTATTCATTCACACACAACAGTTAAGCCCACTCTTTAGGTGACAAAAATCTTTTCTAAGTCCCAAATTTTCCAAATATTTTGACAGAATTTCCTTTGTAACTTGGCGTATCCACCTGCCAGTGAATCACCAAAACCATCCTAGCGATACATTCACAACTCGACAAGACATCACAATGCATATCGACAACATTAGTCTCAATACTGCACAAATCATATTATCATAATTGTTACATGAACATGTGTATTACCTGCTCGAATCATAACACATATCAAATACATTTCGATTACACATGAGGATAAACCCACCTACTTCACCCCAATTAGCATTTCAGCACAATACCTTCCACCAGGATACACATAGCATAATCACTTTAATCTTCTTGAGTTTGAACTCATTCCACTACACATAAGGCACTTTACCTTCCAATTAAGAGATATGATAAATATTCACCACGCCCATAGCTCGGAGCTACACAAAAGATTAGATAAGAGTCGAACAATTAACAACTCATCCATTAGTAAGCCTCCCTAACACTCTACAGATCGGCACAAGGCCCCAAACATGGCTACTAGCCCAATTAGATAGATATAAGCCCAGTCTCGGTCATAATACACAGTAAGACTATCAATTGGGAAGGATCAAGTCCAAATCCCCAGTCACAATACCACCACACTCGTCACATGACGCGTGTTCCATCTCAGCACAACACTGTATAGGGCAAATACGGGGTTTCAAACCCTCAGTACATTATCTATTGCCACCACTCACAAAATCAGCACCTCGATGCTCAAGTCATAGACAAGGTCCAGCCTCACGTCATCCCAACTGGCCCACATGAACTCACAGAGATTATATCTCCCCCCTCGTTCGGGGAAATCACAAGCCATAAGGCAATTATATTACTGAGCGCTCGATGCATACACAGACGTGCGGAAGGAATTTCAAAAGCATATCTCAAGCCGAATCAAGTACGCACGATAAGAATTCCAAGAAATGTGATGTGTTTCCTAAAGGTTCGCAGCCTCCTGAGGATAAGTACAGGCGTCCCCGTACCGATCCACAAGACTCTACCAACCGGCTCAAGACTCATGAGGCCTAGTAAACCTAGGCTCTGATACCAACTTGTCACGACCCCAAATCCGGCCGTGATGGCGCCCAGCACATTGCTAGGCCAGCCTGACCAATTAACCACAATCACGGAGCCACAAACTCACTTTATCCAATTTAAGGATAATAAAATAATTTAACAGTGATAGATATATTAAAAACAGGGAACCAAGTCCCAACACGTGCCAACTCCCATAGACCGAAGGGTCAAGAGTCATGAGCCTCTAATGAACATAAGTGTATAATGGTTTACAAGATACCAAGTGCGGAAAGAAATATCAATACAAGATCAAAAGACGGTAAGAAGGAATATCGGGTCCTGCGGACTCTGCAGCTACCTCGAATATCCTACAGATGTCGCCTCGAATAGCTAGCGGATCACTGCTGAGAGGTACCTAGATCTGCACACAAGGTGCAGGGAGTAAAATGAGTACTGCCAGACTCAATGGTAATAAATAGGAGAAAGACAGCGCAGATAAGAAATCCGCAATAAAGCACTATGTAAAGCTGTAATCAAATACCCTGTCACATAATCAATATCAATTGTACATGTACCAACAAGTACTAGCAAAATAGTATAACAGCTAGCAGATGTAGCTAAATGCAATGCAATGCATGAGATGACTGCTACGGCGCGTAGCCCGATCCAATTTGGGTACCCGTGCTCACTGTGGGGGTTCAGACTCCGGAGGGGCTCCTACAGCCCAAGCAGAATATCACTGCGGCGTGCAGTCCGATCCAACATATATACTACTGCGGCGCGCAGCCCGATCCACTACCAGTCAGCTAATATGCAAATACAGCCTCGCAGGCTCAAAAGTAGTTTTGAAAACCTTTTTATCATTTTTCAGTTGGAAAACAGTAATACCAAGTTCCAGAGATTGGAAATAGCATGATAATAGAAATAGCTACGGATTGGTAGTAACTAACATGTCAATATGATAAGACAATGATAACGATCCTCGCGGGATCCAATAACTGGCTCACGGCCCACAAGTATACTCAACCACCCAAGAAGGGGGTTCCTCGGCTCAAGAGTGGCCAATATCTCAATATATAGTATGCAACCATCCGAGAAGGAGGTTCGACGGCTCAAGAATAGCCAATGTCATAACACAGTATCAACAAGTCGGACTTAGCCATAGTCCCCAATCACAATCGACCCCGCACTCACAAGAGAGTACGTGTCTCGCCGCTATACAACGTCACAAAGTGGTATACCGGGGTTTCGAACCCGCTGGTCATCACCCACATCTATTACTCACCTCAATACGGCGCGACGACTACTCCGCGATGCCCTTGCCATGAGAATCAAGCTTTGCACGCGTAGAATCTGATCAAATATAGTAAATACACATCAAATTAGTCCAATGGAATGATACCTAGTCAAAACAACTCAATTCACATCAAAATTCCCAAAGTTGCCAAAACCCGACTTTCGGTACGCTTCTCGAAAAATTACGAAAGTCATATATTCGGAACCCTCATCTCGATATGAGTCCGTACATATCAAGAAATCCCAAATCGGACCACAAATGACCCTTCAAATCCTAAATTTTTGTTTTTGAAAAGTTTACAAATTTTCTCTAATTTCTTCCATTTGATTCACTAATACTTGATGAAAATAACCATGAAATCATTGAATATAATCACTTTTGGATATAGAGCACTTACCCCTATCCATATGGTGAAAATCGCTTCGAAAATCGCTTCAATCCGAGCTCCCTAGCTCCAAAAATGAAGAAACTCTCGGACTGCCCCAATTAAAAGCCCTGGAAATATAGATGCATCGATGTTATAAAGAGAGGAAACATAACAATGGCACAAGCTGGAAATAAGTCTTATACAAAGAGGCAAAGTACAGTACTGGGTTGGGTTCTGTTATGGTGTTTTGATAACTGTTTGATAGATGTAAATGTATTTGTTTCGTGATGATTAATTAAACTTTTTATTTCACTAAAAATGCTATAACTCAATCATACGAACTCGGAATTTGATGATTCTTTTTCCTCTCGCTCCGTAATTTTGAGACGGATCCAGTGGTTCAAACAAAACTGAATTTGGATCTCATTTGCTCAGTGCAACATCAATATTTCTTGTTAAACAATTAATTTACATTTCGCGTCAAAAACCCAATCACGACTTGATGAAATTATACCAAACTTTCCAGATCAGTCCTATAATTCATTATCTAAATTCTCGAAGTCTCGAAATCAAATTTGAATCTCTAGAACTAAAAATAGACCTTTGGATCATTACATTTATGCTCAAAACGGCAAAAATCTTCCAAAATGACCCGTTGGGCATCCGAATTTACCCCGAAGCCTCCGGGACCTCAACCAAAAGTACTAACACCTCTTATAACATCATTCAAACTTGCTCCATTCATCAAAACTCTATCGTTAACATCAAAATCGTCCCTTTTCAACAAATTCAAGCTTAAGTTTCTTCAAAACTTCCGAAACTAACATTCAATCACAAACCCGACCAAACGACGTCCGAATGACCTAAAATTTTGCAGCACATCCAAAATCACCTAACGGAGCTACTGCAACTGTCTGAATTCCATTCCGACCCCCGGATCAAAATCTCACCTACCGTTCGGATTTCGCCAAAATTCAACCTTAGCCAATTCAAGCCTATTTCTACACCGGACCTCCAAATTCAATTCCGATTGTTCCCCTAAGTCACAAATCACCTCCCGGAACTAACCAAATCATCAGAATCCGATTCCGAGCCCCCTAACTAAATAGTCAACTCTGGGTTGACTTTCCTTATTCAAGTTTCCTTCAAAAAGGCTATATGCCTCATTTTCAATCCAATTCACTCCTAACTCACCCGATGGACTCTAACACTGATATAAAAGCATAAAACATATAGTTACAACATAACAGGGTGGTAATTCCCGTGACTATGGGCCGGGTCGTCACACTATGCCTTGGATATTCCAGTCTATGTGTCTACACTAGTGGGTGACTCTATAGTAGTCAATCGGGTGCATCATTTCTGCGTAGTTATATTCGGGGGTCTTGAGACCCGTGTTGATTTATTGCTATTAGACATGGTGGATTTCGATTTCATATTGGGGATGGACTGGTTGTCCCCGTTTCATGCTACCTTAGATTGTCATGCCAAGACAGTGACCTTAGCCTTGCCAAAATCACCCTGACTGGAATGAAGAGGGACCTCAGGCCACTTGGTTCGTACTGTTATTTCCTATGTTATGGATTGATGCATGGTCGATAAGGGGTGTCTAGCTTATTTGGCATATATTCGTGATTCTAGCATGGAAATTCCTTCTATTGATTCATTTCCTATCGTACGGGAGTTTCCCGAGGTTTTCCCTTCAGACCTGCCGGGCATGCCACCCGACATGGATATTGATTTCTGTATTGATCTGGCACTGGACACTCAGCCAATCTCTATTCCACCCTATCGTATGGCCCCACCGAAGTTAAAGGAGTTGAAAGATCAGTTGCAAAACCTTCTAGAAAAGGGCTTTATCAGGCCCAGTGTTTCTCCCTAGTGTGCACCTGTGTTATTTGTGAAGAAGAAGGATGGCTCGATGCGGATGTGTATTGATTATCGGCAATTAAACAAAGTGACGATAAAAAACAAGTATCCACTACCAAGGATTGATAATTTGTTTGACCAACTCTAAGGAGCGAGGATGTTCTCAAAAATAGACTTGAGGTCGGGCTACCATCAGCTGAAGATTAGGGTGGCTGATATTCCTAAGACAGACTTTCGCACTAGGTACGGGTACTATGAATTCTTGGTCATGTCTTTCGGGTTGACCAATGCTCTAGCAGCATTCGTGTAGTTGATGAATCGGGTGTTCAGGACTTATCTAGATCTATTCGTAATAGTCTTTATAGATGATATCCTGGTGTACTCCCGTAGCCAGGAAGAGCACGAGCAGTACCTTAGAGTGGTTCTTCAGACTCTGAAGGATAATCAACTATATGCCAAATTTTCAAAATATGAGTTCTGGTTTAGTTCAGTGGCATTTCTAGGTCATATCATATCATTAGAGGGTATTCATGTGGACCCAAAAAAGATTGAGGCAGTCCAGAATTGGCCTCGTCCAGCTTCAGTGATCGAGATCCGGAGTTTCTTGGGGTTAGCAGGTTACTACCGTCGATTTGTAGAAGGGTTCTCTTCTATTGCAGCCCTGATGACCAGGTTGACTCAGAAGGGTGCCCAGTTCAAGTGGTCAGATGAGTGGGAGGCGAGCTTTCAGAAGCTCAAGACAGCTTTGACTACAGCCCCAGCGTTGATATTGCCTATGGGTGTAGGGCCTTATACAGTTTACTGTGATGTAGCCCATATGGGGCTTAGAGCGATATTGATGCAGGATGGTAAGGTTATCGCTTACGCTTCGAGACAGTTGAAAATCCATGAGAAGAATTATTCGGTTCATGATCTTGAGCTGGCAGAAGTGGTTCATGCCTTAAAAATCTAGAGGCATTATTTATATGGTATGGCGTGCGAGGTGTACACGGATCACAAAAGCCTACAATATTTATTCAAGCAAAAGGAGTTGAATTTATGACAGAGGAGATGGTTAGAGTTGCTGAAGGACTTTGATGTTACTATAATATATCACCCAGGTAAGACCAATGTGGTGGCTGATGCGTTGAGTAGAAAGTCCGCCACCATGGGTAGTCTCGCGTACATTCCGGTCAGTCAGAGACCACTTGCTCTAGATGTCCAGGCCTTAGCCAATCGGTTCGTGATACTAGACATTTCTGAGCCTAGCAGGGTGTTAGTCTGCACGGTCGCTCGTTCATCTCTATTAGAGCGGATCTGTGAGAGGCAATTTGATGATCCTCATTTGCGTGATTTGAGAGATACAATACAACGGGGAGGTGCCACGAAGGTAACTCTAGATGATGATGGGGTATTGAGATTGCAGGGTTGAGTTTGTGTGCCCAATATGGAAGGGATCCGAGAGTTGATCTTAGTGAAGGCCTACAGTTCATGGTATTCTATTAACCGGGGCACCGCGAAGATGTATCAGGACCTACGGCAGCATTATTGGTGGCGCAGGATTAAGAGGGACATCGTTGTGTATGTTGCTCGGTGTCTAAACTATCAGCAGGTGAAATATAAGCACCAGAGGCCTGGTGGTGTATTCTAGAGAATCGAAATTCCCGAGTGGAAATGAGAGCGGATCACAATGGACTTCATTACTTGGACTTCCTTTGACTAGAAGGAAATTTGATTCTATTTGGGTCATTGTTGATAGTCTGACCAAGTCAGCACACTTTATTCCAGTATCTGTCTCCTACTCGTCGGAGAGGTTAGCGGAGGTTTACATTAGGGAGATATTGTTCGCCTTCATGGGGTGCCGATATCTATTATCTTAGATCGGGGTACGCAATTCACCTCGCATTTCCGGAGAGCGGTCCAGCAGGAGTTAGGCACACAGGTTGAGTTGAGCACAACATTCCATCCTCAGACGGGCAGTCAGTCCGAGAGAACTATTCAAATTCTAGACGATATGCTCCGAGCCTGTGTCATTCATTTTGGAGGCTCGTGGGACCAGTTTCTACTGTTAGCAGAGTTCGCCTACAACAACAGCTACCAGTCTAGCATTCGGATGGCTCCGTATGAAGCATTTGTATGGTAGGCGATGTCGGTTTCCAATCGGATAGTTTGAGACGGAAAAGGCTCAGTTGTTGGGCACAGACTTAGTTCAGGAGGCCTTAGACAAGGTCAAGACTATCCAGGAGATATTGTGTTCAGCTCAGTCTAGACAGAAGACTTATGTGGATCGTAAGGTCCGAGATGTTGATTTCATGGTTGGTGAGCGGGTATTGCTCCGGTATCGCCTATGAAGGGCATGATGAGGTTCGGAAAGAAGGGCAAGCTTAGCCCTAGGTATATTGGCCCATTTGAGATTCTGGATCGATTGGGAGAGGTGGCTTACAGACTAGCACTGCCACCTAGCTTATCAGCCGTACATCCAATTTTTCATGTATCTATGCTACGGAGGTACCACGACCATTCCACATATGTGTTAGACTTCAGCACTGTCCAATTGGGCAAATGCGAACCAATCTTTGCAAATGCGAAGATGGCAGGGGAATGCATGGGTTCGCAAATGCAAATAATATCTCGCAAATGCGAGGCCTTCAATGAACAACCCATGTTCGCAAATGCGACTAAAATGTCGCAAATGCGGAGGTCCCAGTTTTGAGCCAAGTTCGCAAATGCGAATGGATTATCGCAAATGTGAGGGCCTCAGTCAAAGACCTGCTATGTTCGCAATTGCGAACAAATGTTCGCAATTCCCACATTCGCAACTGTGCAATCTGATACTTAAACAAATTTTACACCTCTTTTCTTCATTCTTTCAAAACCCAACACACCACACACGATTCTCCAAGAGTAAAATCACTCCAAAACACTTGTAAGTCAATTTTTACTTAATTCTTTAATTCCTAACATCATTAAACATGTTTTTCAAGAGAAATCAAAGATTTTCATGGTGAAAATTCTTGTTTTTGGGTAGAACCTAGGTTTTTCATGAATTGGGGAATTAGACCTCGATTTGAGGTCCGATTTCGAAACAAATCATATAATTGAATTTGTGAGGGAATGGGTAACCGGATTTTGGTCCGAACACCGAGTTCCGACCACGTGGGACCAGGGGCATTTTGGGAAGTTTTGGGTTAAACTTTGAGAAAACCATTTTTAAGCATCCAAACCACTTTATATAATATTTATTAAAGTAATTGAACAAATTTTGATTAGATTCGAGCAAGTTGAAGGCTGAAATTAGAGGTAAAGCTATAATTGAAGGATAATTGGACTTCAAGGCTTAGAGGTAAGTGTTTGATATATCCTAGCTTGAGGGAATAGGATTAATGTTCTAATTGCTATGTGATTGAGTGCACTGTATGGGCTGTGGTGATGAGCATCTATACACCGGCGTCTAGCATGACCATGAGTCATTGTTGATATATATTGTGGGATGTTTTTAAGACATAATCTTGGACCCTTGCCGGGTTGTGAAGTTGATTATTGTTTTCCCTTGCCGGGACTTTATTGTGAAGTTGATTATTGTTTTTCCTTGCCAGGACTTTATTGTGAAGTTGATTATTGTTTCCCTTGTCGGGGCTTTATTGTGAGGTTAATTATTGTGTCCCTTGCCGGGACGGTTCATGATTATTATTTTCATTTTTTGCCCTTAACTGTGATTGTTATTTGGGTGAGGAAGAGTGATAATGCACGAAGGGTGATGCCGTGCCTTGTTTTGTTGATTATGCACAAAGGGTAATGTCGTGCCTTGTTTATTGATTATGCACAAAGGATCATGTCGTGCCTTGTTTTATTGATTATGCACGAAGGGTAATGTCGTGCCTTATTATTAATGATGCACGAAGGATCATTCCGTGCCTTGTGATATTGATTACGCACGAAGGAACATTGCGTGCCGTTATTATTTGAACCATGCACGAAGGATCATGCCGTGCCATGGATGTGAGGATGAGAGTAAAAGCACGAAGGGTGATGCCGTGCAACTATTTGAATTTTATTTGTTTTGATAATAACTGTTTTTATTTCACTCTGATTCTCTTTACTGACTTATTATATGTTGTTGATTATGTTTCCCCCAGTATGATACTTCTTTGTTAATTGTGTCACTTGATAATCCTGTTATTTTATTGTATGTATATATATATAGAACTGCACAAGTTTATGTGACTGTCTGGTCCTAGGTTTGTCACTACTTCGCTGGGATAGGCCAGGCACTTACCAGTACATGGGGTCAAACTATGATGATACTGCACTTCTGTGCGTTTTTGGACAGGTCCAGGTTTCGAGCAGAAGCAGCAGCAGCAGTAGAGTACTTGTGGGATTTCTGAGCATTTTGAGACCGAGGTAGCTTGCAGGCATCCGCAGGCCCGGTGTCTCTTCTATTTATCTATGTTTATTGTTGTGGTCTCATTGTTTCGAGACAGACAGATGTTTATTATTTTCTTTCAGACCATTATGTGTTGTATTCCATAGTAGTTCGTGAGTTGGTGACTCCATATCTTGGGTAGAGGATTTTATCAGTGTTTTACATTATTATCGTTCATCTCTATTTAGAAAGAATTCCGCATTTAACAAATTGACTAATTATTTATTGCTATTAAATATGAGAACCAAAAATGATGGTATGAACAGAAAAATGTTGAATGAATTGGCTTGCATAGCTACCACGAGTAGATGCCATCACGATCCCTATAATGGGGGAAAATTCGGGTCGTGACAAATATATCGATAGAATTATCATAAGGACGAATACCAGGTTTCGAATAGATGAGACGATTATGGTGAGTGGTTAGGTTTGAATAAGCATGAAAGAGCTAAAGAGGGATCGCTCATGTTGGGGTAACAGTCACTTATCGTTCACCTACAAATCAAAAGATGCACTGTGAGCTTATGACTTATCGTAAATTTAAACATGATGCAAATTCCCTTCAGACCATGACAATTGTCATTGGACGGTTGAGGATGATGCCCTTAGACCACAATGTCCCGGGCTATGATTTGTGTGATAGGGGATTCGCAGGCCATGAAATGATGTTCTCGGGCTATGAGAATAGTGCCTCTAAACGATGATACCTTTGAATAATGATTCGCATTATTGAGAGATCCTCAGGCCATGACATGGTGCCCGCAGGCTATGAAGATGATGCATTCAAACTATGACGCCTTTGAAAACGTTGGCTATATCAGCCTATGAAATGCAGTGACATGATACTAAAGGTGACAACAAGAAAAAGTTTGGGGCAGAGCTTAGCTTCAAGAGGAGAAGATACTTTATAATACAGCAACACCTATGTAGGGGGAGACAAGGCATAGTCTCATCAGAATGCAATGCTTAGCCTTATATAGATCTGGAGGCAGGGCCTAGCCTCATGCACAATTTGAGACAAGGCTGAGTGTCATGCAAAGAGAAGGCAATTCTTAGCCTTATGAAAATATAAAAGCATGGTTAGCCTCTTCCAAAATTTGAGACAGGACTTAGTCTCATGCAGAGAGAAGGTAGTGCTTAGCCTTATAAAAATAAGGAGGTAGGGCTTAGCCTCATGCAAGATTCGAGACATGACTTAGTATCATGAAAAGAGAAGGCAATGCTTATCCTTATGAAGATAGGGGGGTAGCGCTTAGAATCATGCAATATTTGAGGCAGGGCTTAGTTTCATGCAGATAGGCAGGCAGGGCTTAGCCTCATGCAAGATTTGAGACAAGGATTAGTCTTATGCAAAGATTTGAGAAAAGGCTTAGTTTCTTGCAAAGAGAAGGAAATGCTTAGCCTTATGCAAATGTGGAAGTGGGTCTTAAGCTCATGCAGAATCCGGGATAGGGCTTAGTCCCATGCAAAGTTCGGGACAGGGCTTAGGCCCATGCCTAGAAAAGGCAGCGCTTAGCCTTACATAGCGAACAAATGGCAAATAGGAGTCGAAAGTTTCTTAGTTTGAGATATATTTTCGTTTGGTGGCCTGGTTGATATTATTTTGTTATGTGTATATTTGTGAATACTCATGTTATGTTCATTGTGATGAGTTTTGTTGGGGAGCTGGTTCGTGTCTTTGTCCGTTTGCTCTACTTTGCTTTGATCCGGAGGTCCTATTCGAGTTGCCATGGGTAACACTTAGCTTTCATGTAAATAAAGTTTTCAAAAATATGAACTTATTGATTAAAAATAGAGTTGTTTTAGAAAATATAATGGTATATAATGTCAAGTAAATTCGATGAATTAATAACTGTAGCAATTTTCTAGATATAGCAGCTTCCTTGCGATAGAATTTTGAAAGTCCTCCTCAAAATTAGGCCCCAGGTACTTGATCGATTTTTGAATTTCTAACATATGTTGGCATTGGCTAGACTTTCTTTGGAATTTTGAGGGTCCTACTCAAACTTTTGCCCCA
Organism: Nicotiana noctiflora; assembly: GCA_032618575.1. Classification (NCBI taxonomy): domain Eukaryota; kingdom Viridiplantae; phylum Streptophyta; class Magnoliopsida; order Solanales; family Solanaceae; genus Nicotiana; species Nicotiana noctiflora. The sequence goes on along the minus strand of JASVEL010006323.1, from coordinate 16,309 downwards.
GTTTCTGGTTTCGGAGGAAATGCAAAATTTTTATTAAGATATGACCGAACCCACATGGTTGCCTACGTATATCCTCTTAAACATGAATTAGGTCAATCATAGATCAATTACATTAAATGAAAAAATGTCAATAGTCTAAACATAGTATCTCTTGATGACGTCTGAATTGATAGGGTTAGGCCAAACTTATCATTTCTACAAGTATGAGTGCTCCTCATGTAAGCACCTGGTGAAGCATGTAAAGACTCTGCCAATTGGGAGAGAATTTCCCTTTGGCTTCATCTTGACGCGAGAAGATCTTCTTCAGCACCAACTATCCCGGTGCGAATTGTCTTGGTTTGAGCCTTTTATTGAAAGTTGTGGACATTCTATTCTAATAAAGTTTACTCTGGCATACTGCGTTCATCCTTTCATGAAGGATAGTTCCACATTACGGCTCCTTATCCATTCTACATCACTGAGATCAGCTTCTTGAATGATCCTTAAAGAAGGAATTTCTACCTCGGCTAGGATACTGGTTTCGGTACCATAGACCAGTAAATAGGGAGTTGCACCAGTTGATATGAAGACTTTAGTGTAGTATCCCAATAGTGAAAATGGTAACTTCTCGTGCCATTGTTTGTGATGTTTTACTATCTTCCGCAGTATCTTCTTGATGTTTTTGTTGATTGCTTTCATAGCTCCATTCATTAGAGGCCTTTCTACTGTAGAATTTATGTGTTTGATTTTAAAGGTTTCACATAAGGCTTTCATTAGATAATAGGTTATCGTCATTATCAATGATAATGGACTAGGAACCCCAAATCGGTAAACAATATGTTCTTTGGCAAAGTCTGCAATGACTTTCTTACTTTAATCTTTGTAGGACACGACCTCTACCCATTTTATGAAGTACTCGATGGCCACTAAAATGAACAGGTTCCCATTTGAAGTAGTAGGCTCGATAAGACCGATGCCATCCATTCCCTAGGAAGCAAAAGTCAAGGCGCGCTAAGCTCATTTGGTGGTACCTTTTTATGTCTGCATGTACCTAGCACTAGTGGCATTTATAAATGTGTCGAATGCAATCTGTTTCCATAGCCATCCAAAAATATCCAACTTTAAGAATTTTCTTGGCTAGAACAAAACCATTCATATGTGGTCAACAAGTTTCAGCATGTATCTCCTCGAGCATTCTGGAAGCTTCCTTTGCATCAATGCACCTTAACAACCCCAGGTCAAGAGTTCTTCTATAAATGGTTACTCTACTTTAGAAGAAGTGATTAGATGGTCTCCGCAAAGTGTGATGTTGAGTATGGTTTGCCTGTTCTAGATATTCTCGTTTTGCTAAATATTCTTTGTTGTCATGGAACCAAGGTATTCCACCTATTTTTTCTTTGACATGAGCATAGAAAGCCGGTTGATTATGGATTCTTACATGGATGGGATCAATAAAATTCTTATCGAGATGTTGTATCATTGATGACAAGGTAGCTAGTGCGTTGCGCGAACTCATTTTGAATTCTGGGCACTTGTTTGAATTCTATTTTTGTGAATCTCTTCATCAACTCCTATACCTGATGCAAATATAGCAGTATCTTGGTGTTCTTCGTAGCCCATTTCCTTTGAACCAGATGTACCATAAGATTCGAATCGCCAATTACCAACAACCCTTGTATATTCATATCAATGGCCAAATTGAGCGCCATGATGCAATCTTTAAGTTCTTCCAAATTGTTGGTGCACAGAAACTTAAGTTTGTAGATACTAGGTAATGTTGACTTGTTTGTGATACCAAAACTGCTCCAATCTCTAATCCCTTGAAGTTTGTAGCCCCATTAAAGAACATTCTCCAACCGTCGTAGGTTTCAACAATATCCTCTCCCACGAATGATACCTCTTTATCGAGAAAATATGTTTTTAGTGGTTTGTGTTCTCCTCTCATAACCTTTTAGCAAAATGGTACGCCAATGCTTCTCCTTTGACCGCCTTCTGAGTTACATAGATGATATCAAACTCATTTAACAGTATCTTCCACTTGGGTAACTTCCCGGTTGGCATGGGATTCTGAAAGATTTACTTCAAAGGGTCCATCCTAGATATGAGGTATGTGGTGTAAGCGCAGAAGTAATGCTTCAATTTTTGGGATGTCCAGTTCATAGCGTAGCAAGTGCACTCGAGTAGAGAATACCGTGCTTCATAAGGTGTGAACTTCTTACTCAAGTAGTATATGGCATGCTCCTTTCATCCTATCTCATTGTGTTGTCCCAAAACACATCCGAAAGCTCAATATAATACGGATAGAAAGAGTATCAAAGGTCTCCCAAGCTCTAATGGGACTAGGACTAGTGGCGTGGACAAGTATTCTATGATTTGATCAAATGCCTTTTAACAATCTTCGGTCCAATTTGTTTCAGCATCTTTCCTAAATATTTTGAAGATAAGTTCACATATAACTATGGACTGTGCTATAAAGTGGCTGATGTAGTTGAGACGTCCTAGGAATCTCATCACGTCCTTATTTCTTTTTGGCGAATCCGAACGATATGTGAGATTTTGATCCGGGGGTCGGAATGGAATTTGTACAATTTTTGTAGCTTCGTTATGTGATTTTGGATGTGTCCGCAAATTTTCAGGTCATTCAAACATCGTTTGGTCGGGTTTTTGATTGAATGTTGATTTCAGAAGTTTTGAAGAAACTTAGGCTTGAATCCGTGTGAAAATGGTGATTTTGATGTTTAGGATGGTGTTTTTATGATTGGAACAAGTTCGTATCATGTTTTGGAGTATGTTGGTGGTTTTCGTTGGGGTCCGGGGAGCCTCGGGATGAATTCGGGGGTCCAAACGGACCAATTTGTGCCCAAGGCACTGCTGTTTTTCTGCTCTAATAATTGCAGAACAATTTTGCTCTCCGCGATCGCGGAGATGGCCATACGATCGCGTAAGGTGTGGTGGTAATGCATCGCGATCGCGATGCCAAGGATGTGATCGCGTAAGGGGAAAGCCCGGAGCTCTGCAATCGCGAGGTGAGGTGTGTGATCACGTAAGTCTGGAAGTTGAGGCATTGCGATCGCGTGAGGTCGTGTGCGATCGCGTGAGGTCAAGTCCGGATTCAATGTGATCGCGGGGCTGGAGTTGTGAATGCGTAGGGATCTTTGGCTGTTCACTGCGATCGCGTGCCATAGGCTGCGATCGCGTAGAAGAAAAATCAGGCCCCAGGAATGTGTGCATCGCGATCGTGAGCCCAGTGCTGCGATCGCGTAGGGTTAATTGGCCTGGCAGTGACTTTAAGTCCAGAAACATTTCAGACGCAGCCTATCACACAAAGACGCCATTTTTGAGCTCTAAGAGAGGAAACTGTAGGGGAACGCTGGGATATCATCGGGAAATCATCGGGGGTAAGTTTCTTGGCCTTAATTCGTTAGTTTATCATGAAATCCGTGATTATTTCTCTGTTAATGGAGGATTAATGGAGGGTTTGAGCCCTAGGCCTAAATTTAGAAAATCTTTGATTTGAGTGGGAAAACGGAGTCCGATTTCGATAAATTTTATATGCACGAACTTGTGTTGAGATAAGGAACCTGAATATATAACTTTCGTAATTTTTTGAGAAGCGTACCGAAAGTCGGGTTTTGGCAACTTGTGGGTTTTGGTGTATTTTGAATTGTTTTGGTTGGGTAATGCCCAATTGGCCTATTTTGATGTGATTTTATTGATTTTTATCAGATATTACACCTGTGGAGGCTTGTCTCTTAGCGGTTTTGTACCGGAGTCGAGGTAAATGGCTTGTCTAACCTCGTGTGGGGGAACTTTCACCCCTAGGATATTATGTGGTAGTTTAAATGCCTTGTACGTGAAGTGACAGGCGTGTACATGCGCTGGTTGTTGTAACATGCACTTTACTTCAATTGCCCCACTAGTGATATTCCGGCTTTTAGTTGATTAAATCGATACTCTTACACGGTGTTAGTTAGAAAAACATGATTAGATAGGATTTACCTGTCTAGTTGCCTAATTGTCTACTTGAACTCCTTGATAAGTTGTTGGCACTAGTTTCGGTGAAGTTGTTGTTAACCATATTATATTCTCTCTGTGTGTTTTCCTTATTTGATGTGTTAGTGGACTGCAGGTTAAATTCCCGGAGATCCCAAGGCTGTGGGTTCGATTCCCAGAGACCCGCAGTGATATTGTTTGTGGACTGTAGGTTCAATTCCCGGAGATCATGAGTTATTGAGATATTGACTGCGGGTTCGATTCCCGGAGATCCTGAGTTATTGAGATATGGACTGCGGGTTCGATTCCCGGAGATCCTGAGTTATTGAGATATGGACTGCAGGTTCGATTCCCGGAGATCCCGCGCTATTGATATATTATTGAGATGTGGACTGCGGGTTCGATTCCCGGAGATCCTGAGATTTATTGAGACATGGGCTGCGGGTTCGATTCCCGGAGACCCAGGGGGGTACTGTTGATGGGACTGTGGGTTCAATTCCCACAGGTCCTGGACTTGTTTTATTGAGTTGGTTACTTGTTGTTAGCTTAATTGTAGACGGTTGCAGTAATCATTTTATTGTCGTTATTTCGGAATTATTATCATTTAAAATGCTTATTATTGTTATCATCATTATATTATTGTTTTATCAGTAGGGCCCTGACCTTCCTCGTTGCTACTCCATCGAGGTTAGGCTTGGCACTTACTGAGTACCGCCGTGGTGTACTCATGCTACTCTTCTGCACACTTTTGTTGTGCAGATCAAGGTACATCAGGACAGGCCCATACTAGGTGATATCAGCAGCACATTTGGAGACCTGGAGGTATGATCTGCTACGTCCGCGGATCCGGAGGCCCTCCTTCTATTCTGATAGTTCTAGTAGATATTCTTCCTTCATTTCGTTGTTTCGATACTCTTTACACATAGAGCCACAATTGTATTTATTTTAGTCTATGTTACCCGTAGGATTCCGGGTCTTGGTGGTATTTTCATACAGTATATTGATGAGTGTATGTGCCAGGCAGCACGGATTATATTCCTATTTACTTCGTTTTCCGTTATTTCTTGTTAAAGTTCATAAACTTGTATTTTCCGCAATGTGTTAGGCTTACCTAGTCGCGGGGACTGGGTGTCGTCATGACATGTTCACGATTGATGAACTAGGGTCGTGACAAGTTGGTATCAGAGCTCTAGGTTCATAGGAGTCACGGGACACAGACCAGTTACTTAGAGTGTCGCTGATCAATACGGAGACATCTGTATTTATCTACGAGAGGCTATGTAGCTATTTAGGAAATTCTTCATTTTTTTGGATTCCTTGTCGTGCGACATTTTTGGCACCAAAACTAAACTACTGCCTTCTATTCTGTCACAGATGGTAAGGACACATGCTACTCGCGACGATCAGGTACCCGCGCCCCATGTTGCCACCATCAGAGGCCGGGGCCGAGGTAGAGGACAAGGATGCACCCGAGGTGCAGCCACAGCACCCACGCGTGCTACCAATGAGGTGCCACCGGTGGATCAGGTTGGAGCGCAGGCACCTGGTACACCGACTATAGCTGCCACTACTCCAGCACTCCAGGAGACCCTGGCCCAGTTCATGAGTATGTATACCACTTTGGCTCAGGCAGGGTTGCTTCCTCTCACTGCAGCTACATCCCAGGCCGGGGGAGGTGCCCAGACTCCCGTAACCGCTACATCCCAGGCAGTGTTCAGTGGTTTGGCTTCAGATGATGCATTGGGTTTTCTGGAGAAGTGCCATCGTATTTTTCGTACCATAGGGATTGTGGAGACCAGCGGGGTTTCCTTCATTGCTTTTCAGTTTCGTGGGGTCGCTTATGATTGGTGGTGCACGTATGAGTTGGATAGTCCACAGGAGTCTGCTTCATTGACCTGGACGCAGTTTTCAGATTTGTTTTTGAGAGAGTTTGTTCCCTAGAGCCGTAGGGATTCTTGGCGCTCGGAGTTTGAGAGATTGCGACAGGGCCCCATGTCAGTATCGGAGTATGCTATCAGTTTTACCCGTCTAGTCAGGCATGCACGGGCTTTGGTAGCCACGGTCCGGGAGAGGGTGCAGAGATTTATTGAGGGCCTGATTCCGCCGATCCGGTCCAGCATGGCCAGAGAGTTGGAGACAGATATATCTTATCAGGCAGGCAGTTAGCATTGCCAGGAGGATCGAGAGTATGCTCCCTAGAGAGCGGGGAGATAGAGAGGCCAAGAGGTCTCGTGAGTCGGGCCATTTCTCCGGTGCCCGCACTTCAGCAGCCGGTCATTTTGGCAGGGGTTATTCCGGTCGTCCATTTCATTCAGCATTGCCAGCAGCTGGTAGCACTCCACCTCTTCCAGCACCTCGGGAGCCTTATTATGCTCCCCCAGTTTCCAGTGCACCTCATGTGTGGGGTACCTCTAGGGGTCAAACTAGTGGGGGTGAGGCCGGTCAGTCACAGCCACCGCGTCCTCCCCGAGCTTGTTTTGAGTGCGGGGATACTCGCCATCTGGTTAGGGAGTGCCCCAGGCGTAGGAGGGGAGCACCTCATCAGTCTTTGCAGCCTCAGCGTGGTTCTCAGGGCCAGCATGCCATCATTCCAGCTCGAGCTGCCACCCCACCTGCCCAGCCAGCCAGGGGCGGGGATCAGGGTGCCAGAGACCGCCCTCGAGAGAGGGGACATGCCAGATTCTATGCTATTCCTAATCGCGCCGCAGCTGTTGCGTCTGATTCTGTTATCATAGGTATTATTCTGGTTAGTCACAGGGAGGCATCGGTTCTATTCAACCCTGGCTACACTTTTTCATATGTGTCTTCTTACTTTGCTTCTCATCTGGGTGTACCTCGGGATTCTTTGAGTGCCCCCATTTATGTTTCCACTCCGGTGGGTGATTCTTTGGCAGTGGACCGTGTGTATCGGTCGTGTTTGGTTACCATTTGTGGTTTTGAGACCAGAGTGGATCTATTGTTGCTCGGGATGGTCGATTTTGATGTTATTCTGGGCATGGACTGTTTGTCACCCCATTATTCTATTCTTGATTGTAACGCCAAGACCGTGACACTGGCTATGCCAGGCATTTCACGTATTGAGTGTAGTGGTACTCTAGATCACATCCCTAGCCGTGTTGTTTCCTTTCTCAGAGCTCAGCGTATGGTTGAGAAGGGGTGTGCTGCTTATTTAGCTTATGTGCGGGACGTCAGTATTGACACTCCCTCTATTGATTCCGTTCCTGTGGTACGTGACTTTGCTAATGTATTTCCAGCTGATCTCACAGGCATGCCGCCCGACAGAGATATTAATTTTGCTATTGATTTGTTGCCGGGCACTCAGCCCATTTCTATTCCACCGTACCGCATGGCTTCTCCTGAGCTGAAGGAGTTGAATGATCAGTTACAGGATTTATTGGGTAAGGGTTTCATTCAACCCAGTGTTTTGCCTTGGGGTGCTCCTGTGTTGTTTATGAAGAAAAAGGAAGGTTCTATACGTATGTGTATTGACTATCATCAGTTGAACGAGGTTACAGTAAAGAACTGGTATCCTTTGCCTCGCATTGATGATTTGTTTGACCAGCTACAGGGCGCACAGGTGTTTTCTAAGATTGACTTGAGCTCTGGTTATCATTAGTTGAAGATTCGGGAGCCAGATATCCCGGAGACTGCCTTTAGGACTCGGTATGGTCACTATGAGTTCCTCGTGATGTCTTATGGACTGACTAATGCCCCAACAGCCTTTATACATTTGATGTACAGTGTGTTCAGGCCATATCTGGACTCGTTCGTGATTGTTTTCATTGATGATATTCTAGTATATTCCCGGAGTCGGGAAAAGCATGAGCAGCATTTGAGGATAGTGCTTCAGATTCTGAGGGAGAAGTAGCTATATGCCAAGTTCTCTAATTGTGAATTCTGGTTGAGTTCATTGACATTTTTAGGCCACATGGTGTCGAGTGATGGTATTCGAGTAGATCCTAGGAAGGTGGAGGCCGTGTAGAGTTGGCCCAGACCCTCCTCCGCTTCTGAGATTCGCAGTTTGCTTGGTTTGGCGGGCTATTACCGTCATTTCGTAGAAGGTTTCTCTTTGATTGCAGCACCTATGACCAGATTGACCCAAAAGGGTGCCCCTTTTCAGTGGACAGATGAGTGTGAGGCGAGCTTTCAGAAGCTCAAGACAGCTTTGACTTCGGCCCCTATATTGATGTTGCCTACAGATTCAGGGTCCTATACTGTATATTGTGATGCCTCACGAGTTGGACTCGGTGCAGTATTAATGCAGGACGGTAGGGAGATTGCCTACGCGTCCAGACAGTTGAGGATACATGAGAAGAACTATCATGTTCATGATCTGGAGCTAGCTACCATTGTTCATGCCTTGAATATTTGGCGTCATTACTTGTATGGGGTTCCTTGTGAGATCTACACGGATCACCAGAGCTTGCAACACTTGTTAAAGTAGAAGGACCTGAATATGCGTCAGAGGAGATGGTTGGAGCTACTGAAGGACTATGCTATTACTATTCTCTATCATCCGGGCAAGGCTAATGTGGTTGCCGATGCCTTGAGTCATCGGGCAGAGATTTTGGGAAGTTTGGCATATCTACCAGCTTTAGAGAGGCCTATGGAAATGGATGTTCAGGCTTTAGCCAGGCAGTTTGTTAGACTGGATCTTTCGGAGCCCAGCCGGGTTCTGGCTTGTGTGGTTTCTCGGTCTTCTCTATTTGACCGCATCAGGGAGCGTCAGTTCGACAACCCTCATTTGCTTGTCCTTCAGGATAGAGTTCGGCGTGGTGATGCTCGAGATGTTACCATTGGGGCTGATGGAGTTATGAGGATGCAGGGGCATATCTGTTTGCCCAATGTAGATGATCTTCGAGAGCTAATTCTAGTAGAGGCCCATAGTTCGCGGTATTCCATCCATCTGGGTGCCGCGAAGATGTATAAAGACTTGAGACACCATTACTAGTGGAGGCGGATGAAGAGAGATATAGTTGATTATGTTTCTAGATGCCTCAACTGCCAGCATGTGAAGTATGAGCATCAACGTCCGGGTGGATTGATGCAGCAGATTGAGATTCCAAAGTGGAAATAGGAGCGCATCACCATGGACTTTGTATCTGGGCTTCCACGGACTGTTAGGAAGTTTGATTCCATTTGGGTTATCGTGGATTGACTGACCAAGTCCGCCCACTTTATACCGGTGAACACTACTTATTCATCGGAACGACTGGCGGAGATCTATATCAGGGATATAGTTCGGCTGCATGGTATTCCAATTTCCATCATTTCAGATAGAGGCACTCAGTTCACTTCACGGTTCTGGAGAGTTGTACAGCAGGAGTTAGGTACTCGGGTGGAGCTGAGCACAGCATTTCACCCCCAGACTGATGGGCAGTCCGAGCGCACTATTCAGATTTTGGAGGATATGCTCCGTGCGTGCGTGATTGAGTTTGGAGGTTCATGGGATTACTTCTTGCCACTGGCGGAGTTTGCTTATAACAACAGCTACCAGTCTAGTATTCAGATGGCACCGTACGAGGCCCTATATGGTAGGAGGTGCAGGTCTCCCGTGGGTTGGTTTGAGCCGGGCGAGGCCAGGTTGCTAGGTACCGATATGGTTCAGATGCTGTGGACAAGGTCAAGGTGATTCAGGACAGACTTCGTGCAGCCCAGTCTAGACAGAAGAGTTATGTGGACAAGAAGGTTCGCGATGTGGCTTTTATGGTTGGTGAGCGGGTTCTGCTTCGAGTCTCGCCCATGAAGGGCTTTATGAGGTTTGGGAAGAAAGGGAAGCTGAGTCCTAGGTTTATTGGCCCTTTGAGATTTTGAGGCGTGTTGGGGAGGTTGCTTATGAGTTGGCCTTACCTCCCAGCCTAGCCGGAGTTCACCCTGTATTTCATGTCCTTATGCTCCGAAGATACCATAGTGACCCGTCGCATGTGTTGGATTTCACTTCTGTTCAGCTAGACAAGGATTAGTCTTATGTTGAGGAGCCAGTAGCCATTCTAGACAGGCAGGTCAGGAAGCTAAGGTCAAAGAACATTGCTTCAGTAAAGGTTCAGTGGCGGGGTCAGCCGGTCGAGGAGGTGACTTGGGAGATCGAGCAGGATATGCGCAGCCAGTACCCTCATCTTTTCACCACTCCAGGTATGTTTTCTATGCTTGCTCGAGGACGAATGAATCTTTTAAGTGTGGGAAGATGTAACGACCCGGGCGGTCATTTTAGAAAATTACGCCCCGATCCTAACAGTTCCCCTAAGTTCATTTCTGCTATTGTGGTTTGCCGGGAGGGTCGGTTTTGGAATTCGGAGTGTTTTGGGACACTTAGTCCCTAAATAGAAGCTTTATAATTGGAAAATGGCCCGTAGCCATAACAATGTTAAGATGACCTTGGAACGGAAATCTGATGGTTCTATTAGCCCCGTAAGGTGATTTCGGTGTTGGGAGCGCATTTAGAAAGTACTTTGGAAGTCCGTAGCTCAATTAGGCTTTAAATGCCGAAGTTTGAAATTTTGGCGAATCCGAATGATAGGTGATAGTTTGATCCGGGGGTCGGAATGGAATTCTGACAATTTCTGTAGCTTCATTATGTGATTTTGGATATGTCCGTAAATTTTCAGGTCATTCGGACGTCGTTTGGTGGGTTTTTGATTAAATGTTGATTTCGGAAGTTTTGAAGAAACTTAGGCTTGAATCCGTGTGAAAATTGTGATTTTGATGTTTAGGATGGTGTTTTTATGATTGGAACAAGTTCGTATCGTGTTTTGGACTATGTTGGTGGTTTTCGTTGGGGTCCCGGGAGCCTCGGGATGAATTCGGGGGTCCAAATGGACCAATTTGTGCCCAAGGTACTGCTGTTTTTCTGCTGCAATAATTGCAGAACAATTTTGCTCTCCGCGATCGCGGAGATGGCCATGCGATCGCTTAAGCTGTGGTGGTAATGCATCGCGATCGCGATGCCAAGGATACGATCATGTAGGGGGAAGCTCGGAACTCTGCGATCGCGAAGTGAGGTGTGCGATTGCGTAAGTCTAGAAGTTGAGGCATTGCGATCGCGTGAGGTCGTGTGCGATCGCGTGAGGTCAAGTCCAAATTCAATGCGATCGCGGGGCTAGAGTTGCGATCACGTAGGGATCTTTGGCTGTTCACTGCGATCGCGTGCCATAGGCTGCGATCACGTAGAAGAAAAATCAGGCCCCAGGAATGTGTGCATCGCGATCGCGAGCCCAGTGCTGCGATCGTGTAGGGTTAATTGGCCTGGCAGTGACTTTAAGTCCAGAAACATTTCAGACGCGGCCTATCACACAAAGACGCCATTTTTGAGCTCCAAGAGAGGAAATTGAAGGGGAAACGCTGGGATATCATCGGGAAATCATCGTGGGTAAGTTTCTTGGCCTTAATTCGTTAGTTTATCATGAAATCCGTGATTATTTCTCTATTAATGGAGGATTAATGGAGGGTTTGAGCCCTAGGCCTAAATTTTAGAAAATCTTTGATTTGAATGGGAAACGGAGTCCGATTTCGATAAATTTTATATGCACGGACTCGTGTTGAGATAAGGAACCCAAATATATAACTTTCGTAATTTTTGAAGAAGCGTACCGAAAGTCGGGTTTTGGCAACTTGAGGGTTTTGGTGTATTTTGAATTATTTTGGTTGGGTAATGCCCAATTGGCCTATTTTGATGTGATTCTATTGATTTTTATCAGATATTACACCTGTGGAGGCCGACATTCGCTGTAAGAGAGTTGTCTCGTAGCGGTTTTGTACCGTAGTCGAGGTAAGTGGCTTGTCTAACCTCGTGTGGGGGAACTTTCACCCCTAGGATATTATGTGATAGTTCAAATGCCTTGTACGCGAGGTGACGGGCATGTACATGCGCTGGTTGCTGTAACACGCACTTTACTTCAATTGCCCCACTAGTGATATTCCGGCTCTTAGCTGATTAAATCGATACTCTTACCCGGTGTTAGTTAGAAAAGCATGATTAGATAGGATTTAACTGTCTAGTTGCCTAATTGTCTACTTGAATTCCTTGATAAGTTGTTGGCACTAGTTTCGGTGAAGTTGTAGTTAACCACATTATATTCTCTCTGTGTGTTTTCCTTATTTGATGTGTTAGTGGACTGCGGGTTAAATTCCCGGAGATACCAGGGATGTGGGTTCGATTACCAGAGACCCGGAGTGATTTTGTTTGTGGAGTGCGGGTTCAATTCCCGAAGATCCTGAGTTATTGAGATATGGACTGCGGGTTCGATTCCCGGAGATCCTGAGTTATTGAGATATGGACTGCTAGTTCGATTCCCGGAGATCCTGAGTTATTGAGATATGGACTGCGGGTTCGATTCCCGGAGATCCCGAGCTATTGATATATTTTTAGATGTGGATTGCGGGTTCGATTCCTGGAGATCCTGAGATTTATTGAGACATGGGCTGCGGGTTTGATTCCCGGAGACCCAGAGGGTACTGTTGATGGGACTGTGGGTTCAATTCCCACAGGTTCTGGACTTGTTAATTGAGTTTTGTTACTTGTTGTTAGCTTAATTGTAGACGGTTGCAGTAATCATTTTATTGTCGTCATTTTAGGATTATTATTATTTAAACTACTTATTATTGTTATTATCATTTTGTTATCATATCTCTCAGTAGGGCCCTGACCTTCCTCGTCACTACTCCATCGAGGTTAGGCTTGGTACTTACTGAGTACCGTCATGGTGTACTCATGCTACTCTTCTGCACACTTTTGTTGTGCAGATCCAGGTACATCAGGACAGGCCCATACTAGGTGATATCAGCAACACATTTGGAGACCTCGAGGTATGATCTGCTACGTCAGCGGATCTGGAGGCCCTCCTTCTATTCTGATAGTTCTAATAGATGTTTTTCCTTCATTTCGTTGTTTAGATACTCTTTACACAAAGAGCCACATTTGTATTTCTTTTAGTTTGTGTTACCCGTGGGATTCCGGGTCTTGGTGGTATTTTCATACAGTATATTGATGAGTGTATGTGCCAGGCAGCACGGATTACATTCCTATTTACATCGTTTTCCGTTATTTCTTGTTAAAGTTCATAAACTTGTATTTTCCGCAATGTATTAGGCTTACCTAGTCGCGGGGACTGGGTGCCGTCATGACATGTTCACGATTGGTGAACTAGGGTCGTGACAAGTTATGGGAATTGCGAATGTTTGTTCGCAATTGCGAACATAGTAGGTTTTGGAATGTTGCCCTCGCATTTGCGAGAAAAAGTTCGCATTTGCAAACTTGGCTGATTACTGGGACTTTCGCATTTGCAACATTTTAGTCGCATTTGCGAACATGGGTTGTTCACTGAAGGCCTCACATTTGCGAGGTAAAATTCGCATTTGCGAACCCATACACTCCCCCGCCATATTCGCATTTGCGAAGATTGGTTCGCATTTGCGAACCCAGGCTATTCTAAGTATTCTCACAATTGCGAGTAATTCTTCGCAATTTCGAAGATACAAGCTGGCTGAAAATACCAGCTATGTTATTTTTCAAAATCTGCTCCAACGGCCTATCAAATCTTTACCCGAGCCCTCGGGCTCCAACTGAAACATGCACACAACTTCAAAAACATATTACAAACTTGCTCGTGCGTTCAAATCACCAATATAACATCGTTTTCATCAAATCAAGCCTCAAGTTCATGATTACCTTTCTTTAATTTCATAAACTTTCAAATTTGGAACTCAAGGTTCAAAACACATCAGATGACATCCAAATGTCGTCAAACTTTGCAGAAAGCACTCATATAATATTTAAGACTTGTACCGGGCGTCGGAACCAAAATACGAGCCCGATACCATGGTCGTTTAATCCATTTTCATTTAATAATTTTAGCAAAAAAAATTTAACAGAAAAATTCATATCTTGGGCTCTAGGCCTTAGAATTTGACTCCGGACGCATGCCCGAGTCCCATATTTTCCTACGGAACTTCCGGGACCGTCTGATCTCGGGTCCGGGTCCGTTTACCAAAAATGTTGACCGAAGTCAACTGTATCAATATTAATATCAATTTTCTTCAAATTTTCATAGAATTCACATATTCTAGTACAAAATCTTTTCGGCTACATGCCCGAACTATGAACGTAAATCGAGGCAATGTAAAATAATGTTTTCAAGGCCTCGAAAGCGCGGAACAAGTGAGGAAAACAGGTGATGACCCTTTGGGTCGTCACATCCTCAACCTCTAAAACAACAGTTCGTCCTTGAACGGACAAGAGAAGGAAGTACCTGAGTCGGGGAACAAATGCGGGTAGCGACTCTACATATCAGACTCGGACTCCCAGGTCGATGCCTCATGAGGCTGACCTCTCCACTGAACACGCACAGAAGGAAATCTCTTCGACCACAACTGTCCAATTGGCCGCCGGCTCCTCCTCGTAGGATAAATCATTGTCTAATTGGATAGTGCTGAAGTCTAACACATGTGTGGGATCGCCGTGGTACCTCCGAAGCATAGATACGTGAAAAACTGGATGTACGACTGATAAGCTAGGTGGCAGAGCTAATCTGTAAGCCACCTCTCCCACTTGGTCCAGAACCTCAAATGGACCAATATACCTAGGGCTGAGTTTGCCCTTCTTTCCGAACCTCACCACGCCCTTCATAGGCGATACTCAGAGCAATACCCACTTACCAACCATGAAGTCTACATCTCTACCTTACGATTTGCATAACTCTTCTGTCTAGACTGAGCTGAATGTAACCTCTCCTGGATAGTCTTGACCTTGTCTAAGGCCTCCTAAACATGGTCTGTACCCAACAAATGAGCCTCTCCCAGTTCAAACCATCCGATTGGAGACCGACATCGCCTACCATACAACACCTCATACGGAGCCATCTGAATGCTAGACTGGTAGCTGTTGTTGTAGGTGAACTCTGCTAACGGCAAAAACTGGTCCCACGAGCCTCCAAAATCAATGACACAAGCTCGGAGCATGTCCTTAAAGATCTGAATAGTTCTCTCGGACTGACCATCCATCTGAGGATGAAAAGCTGTACTCAACTGAACCTGGGTACCTAACTCCTGCTGGACCGCTCTCCAAAAACGCGAGGTAAACTGCGTACCCCGATCTGAGATAATAGACACCGGCACCCCTTGAAGGCGAACAATATCCCGGATGTAAATCTCCGCTAACCTCTCAGATGAGTAGGATACTGATACTAGAATGAAGTGTGCTGACTTGGTCAGCCTATCAACATGACCCAATTAGTATCAAACTTCTTCCAAGTCAGCGGAAGTCCAGTAATGGAATCCATTGAAATCCGCTTCCACTTCCACTAGGGAAGCTCAATTCTCTGAAACACACCACCAGGCCTCTGATGTTCTTATTTGACATGCTCGCAATTCAAACACCGAGCGACATATGCAACAACGTCATTTTTTCATCCTACGCCACCAATAATGTTGTCGCAATTCCTGATACTTCTTTGTGGTGCCCGGGTGAACAGAATACTGCGAACTGTGGGCCTCTGCTAAGATCAACTCTCGAATCCCCTAAATATTAGGCATACAAACTCATCCTTGCAATCTCAATACTCCGTCATCATCCAGAGTTACCTTCGTGGCACCTCCTTGCTGTACAGTATCCCTCAGGTCATGCAAATAAGGATCATCGAACTGCCTCTCACGGATACGCTCTAATAGAGAAGAACGAGCGACCGTGCAGGCTAACACCCTACTAGGCTCTAAAATGTCTAATCTCGCAAACCGATTGGCTATGGCCTAGACATCTAGAGAAAGTAGTCTCTGGCTGACCGGAATATAAGCAAGACTACCCATGTTTGCAGACTTACTACTTAACGCATCGGCCACCACATTGGCCTTACCTGGGTGATATAATATAGTAACATCATAGTCTTTCAGCAACTCTAACCATCTCCTCTGTTGCACATTCAACTCTTTTTGTTTGAATAAATACTAAAGACTTTTGTGATCCGTGTATACCTCGCACGCCACACCATATAGATAATGACTCCAGATTATTTTTAAGGCATGAACAACTGCTGCCAGCTCAAGGTCATGAACCGGATAATTCATCTCATGGATTTTCTTTTCTTTTAACAGTCTCGAAGCGTACGCAATAACCTTACCACCCTGCATCAATACCGCTCTAAGCCCAGTACGGGATGCATCACAGTAAACTGTGTAAGACCCTAAACCTAATGGCAAAACTAATACTACTGCTGTGGTCAAGGCAATCTTGAGCTTTCGAAAGCTCGCCTCACACTCATCCGACCACCTAATAGGAGCACCCTTTTTGGGTCAATCTGGTCAAGGGTGAGGTAATAGACGAGAAATGTTGAACGAACATGTGAGCACG